>JAAGAY010147083.1:0-209055 GCA_011801015.1 Ardeotis arabs | reverse complement strand
TACAATAAATATAAAAAAAAAAAAAAAAAAAAAAAAAAAAAAAAAAAAAAAATTGTTTGAGGAAGCTAAAGCAGTATTTTATTAACCAAAAGTCAAGGCATATAGGTAACTAATTATCTTCTGAAGCAATGAGATTTAAATGTCTATTTCTTCAAACCTAAGCCTTAGACAAAGATGAATTATTACATAATGTGAATTGAGGTGTATTTTTTTCCTTATAATTTAATTTTTCCCTTGCTATTCCTTATTCTCTCCTTCCTCCATTCCCTTCACTATTTCTACAATTCCTTTGCTGGTAAACAAACAGTTCAGTCTTCTAATTCCTTGACTTCAATCTGCAACAAATTAGCTCAAGGACTATGTAATTTAACAGATGTAAGAGAGAATGAATAGCAGAACAGGTTGCATAAACAAGACGAAGCAAATATCTTGACTGGTTCCTGGGTTCAGAAAGCTGCCTGCCACTATCTGCATGAGCCAAGTCAAAAGATGCACATGCACGATGCAGTAAGTAGCGTGACAGGCTATGGCCATACCTACATCACAAGATGGTAGAGGATGGGGCTGCAGAACCAGCTCTTACTGAGGATTCAATGTCCGTACCACAGACATTTAGGAGGATTTATTCTGGACTAACTGCAGGCAGGTTGGTTATATAGTTTGGAAGAGATCTGCTGGTTTAGGTTGAACTGAATGGAATCCAGTTCACGTGCTCTGAGATTACACACAACGTGAAACACAGCACAGCAACTGACAGTGATCAGATGAGCCTGAACGTGCCCTCCTGCTCCAAACCTGAACACTAAGGTAGTGGTATGTCATTTAAAACTCTCTTGATTTCACAAGGATTGTACATAATTTTCCCAATCAATTTTGGGGAAACAGACCTAAATGGAAATTGACTTTTAAATAGGAAGCGATACTGTCCTGATCAGAGAAAACAGTAATTTGTATTGTAATAGGAAGTTTATGGGTCTTGTTGCAGACTGTCTGGATGGACAGGAAGAATAGGTATGGAACATATGTTACAGTCTAGGATACCTATAAATGGAAAGGTTAAAAAGTCTACAAAAGTATCTCTTGAAATTTAAAACATTGTTTATGCGGGGAATGTTTTTAAACTTTTTAGAACAACCACTAGCAACATTTTATCCTTTAAGGATGAGAAAAACAGTCTGAAACAGAAAAATAACGAGAAATTTTTCTTTCCTCCAAATGTGGAGTATGCTCAGGTGAAGCTGAAACTGAATTCCCAGCTAGAACTCTGCTGCAGCTTGCAAAGCTGCCTAACTCAAACTGACAGTCCAACCAGGAACTGCGAAATATGTCACAACAAATTCCTTTAAAATATAAAATAATTTCACATGCTCTCCAGACCATTACCATTTTGTAATTGTAAAGAGAGATGAAGACTGCAGAAGGATATTTCAGGTGTTCTTTACTCTTACCCATCTCCACATTTTCAGTGATTGCAAATCTTTTGTTCTATTGCTATGTTTATTAAAAAGGTGCTTTATGTAGAACATCTTTTAGGCCTATAATCTTAAGGAAATCTTTCTTTACATTGTGTCATTTGCATTTTTTCATTATTTTTGACTATAAGTAACCTGTGTGTAATTCATTCAATGAAAAGATTATTTTTTTTTTCTTTGAAGAAATTAGACCTACTTTTTGGCTCATTCAATAGTGCATAATCTTCAAATGGGACACTAAAAACCGTAATCAGTGACATTACCATGACAACCGATTAAGAAATGTCTAGAGAAGCTTCTGAAAATGTAATTTTTTAATATAATACATTTAAATGAGTTCATGAGAACAAAGCATCCTAAGTAGATTTATTGTGACATGAATATCTAGAAATAATTTGGCGATATAACACTAAAAATCTCCTCAATAGAACTTCAATAGATGAGGGGGGCATCAAAATTCTCCCTGTGACTTTGATAGATTTGGCAAGGGGAAGCATCAAAAGAAAAATTTGGTTTTCTTGCACTAACAGACCAACCTTCACTTCAGCACAGGAGTTACAGAAGCATGGGTACTGCTCCTGCCACCACTTTGCACAACGCACTGCTTTTATTCAGGTGGCAGCTCTAGCAGAGAGGTGCTATCTCCGAGCTCTAAAGGCAGCTCTGATCTTTATGACAAACATCATTAAAGACGTTATCTGATTCCTGTTTTAAGTATGTAAAGGTCCAAAAGCTAATTCTTCAGAACACTTGCACAGAAGCTACCTGACTTTAAAACGCTCTCAAGTTCCTCAGTACACAGTTTTGTATCCTTAAGGATGAACGTACTTCAGTTGGAAGCATTAAACATATTAGTTCCTTAAACACCAACGGGATTTACAGACCGAGCCTCAGCCCATCTTTTCTAAGTCTCTTGGTCTCGCTACCTCACACAATGCATTTCATTAACTGGTTTTTGGTGCATACTTCTTCCTATATCATATACAATGGCTACTAACTTGTAGCTACATATCAAACCAGGTGAGGGCCTCTAAGAATTGCTAAAATCCCCATTGTGCTTTAGCCCCCAGTTATCACAAGATGCTTTGCCACTGTCCTGCCTGCTCTAATGAGTGAAATTGGAAGCAGCAGGAACATCCTTATGGCACACAACAGTAAAGTATAAATAAAACACACTATAAAATGCCTACCTGCAATATATTGTATTACAAAGTTATATAAATTATATGCTCACTAGTTGAGAAAAAGGCACTCATGAGAGTAAAAAGCTATCAAAATAATATACTTCAATGTATCAACAAAAGCATTAAAAAAAAAAAAGTACTTTTACAGATAATCTGTTTGAATATATTAGTTATACTTCACAACAGCAATCTGCCCAGCATGCTTGCTGTAAAACTCCTGGCTCATCCTCAACATACCTGAAATAATATCAGAATTTCTTCCTTGCATATTCCATTTTCCAATATGTCCATTCAAGTTACAGCTTGTTCTTGTCTTTTATGGTTATGTCTCCTGCTTTTGCCAGCTGTGTTTATTATGCCCTTTTTCAGATTAGATCTTGTGTTAGTTACGTCTGCTGCAAGCAGAATAAAATAAAGCATTTAAAATAAAGCATTTCCAAAATACGGTCTTGAGGTAAGTGTTCTGGTTGCATGATTGGGGGTGAGGAGCTGGGTTTAGCTTTGCCTTAGAGCAATACACCCTTCTCCTACTACAAGGAGCTCAGAGTAGGGCCAGTATCTCCACTACTGTAAACTGGCACTGCTCTGGCTACATTGCCTGTGTCTCTGATATATCAGCTGCAGATGTGCCTCTTAAACCATGCTATTGCCTCCAAAAATATTGTGAGTCTAGACGTTTTTAGACAAGAATCTTGTCTAAGACTGATAAAACAGTCTACGGACTTTGGGATGCTCGCCCTTGAAATCTCAATGTGCTCTAAAGCAGTTGCAGGAAAAGGGATTTAAACGCCTTTTGAAAATTGGGTGTTTTGAACTGGTATCATAACTATAGGAATTTCTAAATCGTCAATCCCTTTCGAAAACCCAGGCCATTATACTTACAAAACACCGACTGTCTATTAAACTCCTTGTTATTCTTTTACTAATGAGACACTTTACCAGGCTGTCATCACCCGCTGTGATTAATTCTCTACTTGTAAAATTTTAGCTCTCTCTCTGCTGCTGCTGTTAATGTGCTTTGTACCAAATAAAAATGAAGTTGATGTTTACAAATCCTGTCTGGAGGTTGCTTTAAAAAAGCTCTTCTTTGGCTTACAGTAATGAGGCCAAGTGTACTGATTTTTGTTCAGAATTGTTCTGGATAATTAAACACTGTAACAGACTACCTACCACGCAAGGTGTGAAACTCACCATCGCTTAAAAAGCTTTATAACATAGTATCTTTTAAAATATATGCTTTGTTATTACTTCCCTCTGGTTAGATTTGAAGATTGAATGCATTCTTATAATCTCAGTAACATTTCTGAAGCTAGGAATAAAAGCATAAGAAAATACTTCTAAAACCCAAGATCTATGTAGTCATATAGTCATCTTGAATAAAAACTGATACCAAAAAACTACAGCACCGAATCTTGCACTGTGGAGGGCACATCACAGTACCAAGAACAGCATGAAATTTATCTCAAGCAAGAACTAGAAGCAATGGAAACCTGCAACTCGGTGCTGTCTCACCCCTTCTCTTTGAGCTGCATAGTTCTCCAGGAAGGGGCTTTCCCTCGGCTGTTACCTAAAGACGTAAGTCAACACGCAGTTGCGGACTTGTACAACGATGAGTACGTCCTCTCTCCCAGCTCTGCATATTCTGAATCCAGTCCAACTCATAGTCCAGAACTGTGTACTACTATCCGTAATGCATGTGAAATGAAGGAGGTGTTACTGCTTTTAAGTATATCTTTGTTGAAGATTTCTTTTTACTTGCTAATTAGATCTTCAGGATGGTCTAGGACCTTAATAGAGACCACTAATGAAAAACAGTTC
Source organism: Ardeotis arabs (assembly GCA_011801015.1). Taxonomy (NCBI): domain Eukaryota; kingdom Metazoa; phylum Chordata; class Aves; order Otidiformes; family Otididae; genus Ardeotis; species Ardeotis arabs. The sequence continues at coordinate 204,581 of JAAGAY010147083.1, read as the reverse complement.
TGAATTACACTTTCACTGTTACGTAGTAATGTACTTGCAATTCAAGACTGGATGCCTGAGCATCCTCCTGTACTAAAAGAACTTCAGAAGCCATTCTGCCTCACAGTTTGTAAGGAACGAAAGAAGACAATGTCTAATTCATCTAAAAAGCACAGTGGCAACGTTCAGGTTGCAGGTCTCTCAGGAACTAATGCATTTAAAGAGCTTTTATGCTGGAGACAGTTAGCTTTCTCCCTTTTTCATACTAAATAAATTTCATTAAATTAAATAGGATGAAGCCATCTGCTTTCTTCAAGGCTTCTAATCTTAAAATCTTCTAATGCTTGCAAATCTCAAATGTCCAAACTTCATATAGCAGATGGGTCTTGCAAGAAAGCAGATTTCTAATAATACTCATTCTCCAGTTTACTCAGATACACATATTTAAAAAAAACCAAACAAACAAAAAACCAAAAAAAAACCCCCCAACAAAACAAAGCAAAAAAACCCCACCACCACAATTTTGTACTTTAATGCTGTGATTTTATATGTTTGTGTCTACTGTTTTCCCAGAGACAGAGGAAGATTCCTACTGCCAGTCCTGGGAAAATGCTTCACTTTCAGAAGTTTAAAACAGTAAAGAGGAACAGATAGACGGAACTTCATATTTATTATAAAACTAGGGAAAATGTGGCAGACAAAAACTCTAGGATACAATAAACAGGTGTGTATAAATTACAGTCAGTTCACTGGAAGAGAGGCAGTGGAAGTCAGATTATAATGAAATCTGAACACACAAAAATTGGAAGCCCTGATAAGAGAAACACTGACTATTAAATCTCAAGGCCTGTATTTTTCTTCCCTAAAGTATGGAATGTAAGCCGTCTAAATCTCAAACCAACTCCTTCCACTTGAAGTCTAAAGCAACCCTTAGAAACAGAGAACTGCAAACAAGCAGTTTAAGTTATGTTGTTAGAACACCTATTAACCAGAACCATAATGAGAATTAATGGAAATATATGCATGGCTTTTTGTCTTTAACAGGAGAATGATCTCTTCTGAAAACATTATAGCAACCACAATTTAATTTTTTTTTTTTTTCAGAATAGTTTTGGCTTTTTTTTTTTTTTTTTTTTTAATATAGTCTCATGAGATTTATATATGGCAGGGAGATATATACTTAAAGATATGTATCATATCTGCTTCATTTTACCGCTGTGTAAGATGTAACAGGTCTGTCACTGGTGGACACCTATCAATGGGAAATTAAACTCAGCTCAGCAGAGATTTCACAGGAACCCATGAACAGTGGGATCCTTCCTTTATTTCTTTCCTAAGATCTAAGATGAAAAAATCTACATTATGCCTACATGGATAGGTACAGACAAAAGCTAGTTCTGTTTGCCAGCTCCCAGCTGTATGAATTCAAATCATTTCCACTCAAAATGCCATGTAGGTTTGTTAGCGCTTAGTCAAGCTAATAACACCCTACCATACGGCACAGTGCAGATAAACCCTTGTGAGTGCAGACTGCTCAGTCCCAGGAGCCGTTCATACCTAGTTGAAAAGTACTGTTTTGGGGTTGCATCGTTTGAAGACATGTATGTAGAGCATGTAAAAGTGTATCTGTATGTATTATACCTGTTACAATCTACAGCCCAGATCTGAAATGAGTGGAGGATCACCATTACGCATAGTCTCTGAACCCAGTACTGCAAGCCTAGAACACTACTCAGCATCAGTCACAGTTACCTAAGTTACTTGCAACTGTACCGAGTGCATCAGTAGAAAGCAGTTATTGGGCTGACCATATTCCACACAGAGTCAGTTTAAAAGTACCCATTAACTTCCATGAGAAAAGCCAGACATTAAAATACCAATTGTTCAATTCTGTTTGCTTATTTTTCTGGTACTGCATTTTCATTAAAAAAAAAAGAAAATATTCATTATCTTTCCTTACTAGGAATCTGCCACATTGATACTAACAAATAATTGATGCAAATATTCTACCAGTGGCTTTTTAATGTGTATTATAAAAAGGAAGCCAAATGCTTCTGTGTTATTTTGATATTTAACAAAACAAATTATTTACTACAAGGGCACAGCTTAAATAATTTGGTGTACTCAAACTGTTACAAACCTACACAAATAAGCAAATACTCTGAGAAAGCTTTGAACTCTGAGATTTTACTCCTTTTAATGCATTTAAAGCCATGCTATCTGCTCAGCTGTGTTCACTGTGAAATGCTAAAAGTTAAGCTTTGTATTTGAGTCCCTGTTGGATTAGATACACTCCATCTTTTCAGCTCTCCACAGGCCAACCTCCAGCAGCGCAATCAGCCCCTGATGTCTCTCACATCTGTGCACTCACTCCCACTGAACTTGGTGGGCATCCGTCTGGGTGCAGGGAGTCCTTCCTACTGACTGCACGGCAGGACTAGGTCAGAGCCACTTCCCCATTTTTTAAGTCTCCTTATTACACTGGTCCAGACAGTACTGCAGTTAACAGCATTAATGTTTTAAAAAGGTAAATATCAGTATCACTATAAACTAAAATGACACTTCTGGACAAATGGATAATGAGTCTAGGCATTGCTTTCTTAAGTTAAATTATTGCAAGTAGCTCTGCTGTATAACCTATGAGAGAGACATGTATAAATAATATTACAATGCGTTACTACAAGATGCTATCCATTATTTCATAGCACTTATACATATAACGTGCCTTAGCTCTCACTGTCCTATTCAACACTGCCCTAAATAACTAAGGAGGAAAATGTCTATTAATCATTTACTGATTACTGATATATTATTTATAAGTGGGCAGAAATTAAAATTACTGTAATTTTTACAATTAAAAAAATGTTCCTTAAGACATAGAAGTGATTAACTTAACGTTGATTCTATTATTTATATTCTACATAGCTTAAAGTTAAGAATGTGGGAGAACCTTGTAAGAGTGAAAATTATTTATACTAATGAAGTGCTCCTGCCCTAAAATGAACTATACAACATATTGCAGTATGCGGTACTAGAGGTCAAGTTTTATTTTCCTCCCATAGTTTACTCATCTCCGAACTACAGATCCCATTAAAGTAAATGGAAAAGTTTCAAATTACTTAAGCTACAGTTGATTAGGCCATTTGATACATCTGAAACTATATTCAGTGTAGAAATGTCTTCTCCCTTCTTGCTGAAGATATGCGCAGGAATAAAATATGTTCGCAAAGATATAAATGTCAGAAACGTCAATAGGATTTAGAGATAGATTATACATGCTGCAATTTTCAAGATATTCAAAATGGTTTTGGACCATCTTTAATGACAGGCAAAATGCAGAGCTTATCTGAGGAACGACAGGGACATTGGCTCACCTGTGATTTACCTGCATGCTATAAGATGAAAGTTGTGTTTCTGCTACTGCAGAATCAAATCAGAAACCTGGGTAAGAGTTGCCCCACAGTCTCCCTGTACTCCTGGTATGGAAGAAATAACCTGAATGCTTTACTTGGGGCACTCTGTCAATTCTAAGTTTTCTTACCAACCCACCTGCACTGAGGGAAACACTGTGTTGGAGACTCATCCACTGCATGGATACCTGGACAGGAAAGGAAGCACTCAGCCTGTCACCTACCCTGGTAATTCCAACAACCAGCACACAGGAAACTGAAACCTTGCCTTCTCTCTATGAAACAGGCTGTCCATATGTAGTATCATGCTGACATAAAATAATTTTGAGTCCTGTAGACTTGTAATTTTTGAAGAAACTTCTGTCTGCTATAGCAAGTTGGAGGAATATGATGCAACCAGCACCAAAATACCATCGGCAGTATTTTTATCAACTGCAGAACCAGATATTAAACCCTACCCATGCCCCCGCAAGACTTTTTTTACTATAGATAGCCTGCCTGACATGGGTGTGGAGCTACCTTTGAGAGTAAATGAAGCTCTGAAGTATTTCTTCTACAGCCATTTTTAGTCATGCGAGTTTGGGGTGTTGGAGAAGTTTCTCATTATTTTGGTTACACAAAGCCTTTCCAGTGAAAAGATTGTGCATACCATTAACACTCATCTTAGATATGGAACTCCTGGGATGCTAGGAAAAAAAGCCTTCTTGGGGGGCCAAATACAGGTTTCTTTTCACAGGTAAGTTTCCTACAATTTTTTCTTAATGCTCAAAATCTCAAAATGATTTTTAGCCAAAAGCACCCTTTGGTGAGCAGCATCTGTTCAGTATTCTGGTTCAGTTAAATATTGCCCGATAAACTAATGAAGCTTGTATGTTTTCTACAGGTTTTTCTTGAAGCAAACTTTGCTGTTACTTGTATTTGAATTTTCTAAGAGTATTTCTCATTGTGGACAGGGAATTATCTATATCCCATCTCAGTGGCCTGAAAGTCTAATTAAAATAAAAAAGTCTAAAAGATATCCCTTTTATTTTTAATCTACTAATGGATAGCTCAACCAGGTGACAATAATACGTAGCATTTTACATGTCAAATAAAATACTCAAATATAAACTAATCAGTTTTTAAAACCATATCTCACTGAGCACTGCTATCCTCAGTTTCTAGTGAGGGAAAGTAAGGCAGAAGCAAGACGACATTGCTGAGGACTGTCCCATTACACTTTGCTCGCTTTACAGTCCCTCATGCTTTTCCACCCCCATTGGTGTCATAAGTAGGGTCAGAGCTCACATTAAAGATGAGTACCTGCACCTCATTTAACCAGCATAAAACACACGCACGCAGTACTAGACATACGCAGTTTTTTACATGCAAGTAAATCTTTAAGTATTCATATTCACATGCCCCACAGATCCTAGGATCCATTTCCTACTGATAGAAAGCTACTGAAAACAATAAAGACCTCATACATGAAAAGGAACCTGTTAAAAAACACGAGCAAGTTTCTCAAGTAAGTGAAGTGACTGTGTGGCTCAGGGGAACGGTTATTGAATTTTAGAAAGCTTTAAATCTAAGACGCCTTTTGAATCCATCCCAGATTCAGCGTGAATGAAAGCCATTACCATCGTATATGTGCTGAGGTATGTGAAATGAATTTGGTGTCTCAATCTAGTGTCTTCTGAGCAGTCATTCGGATCACAAAGTCACTATGACATCTTTCAGTAACTGGCATCCTTATTGATGGAATCAACAGGGTTTAATGGCCATGGAGACTGAACTAGCTTCGCTCACACTTCAGGCATATTGATGAGGCTGAGGGGATGTTTGTGCTGTCATTGACTATACCACTGCAGCCTGAAGATAAACAGAGGGATTTCAGTTTTCAAGGCTGTCAATCTGACATTTTCCACAAGAAGGAAATGCACTAAAAACAAAGAGGGGAGCAGTCCAGCTCCAAATGACACTAATAATGATGAACGGCTTGGAAGACCATACTTAATATCATTCGCGTTTGTTTAAAATAAAAGGCACACGCCAAGTTTTCAGTGTCCTGATTCTCAGTCCTTTTTAAAAGAACCAGCTGTATGTGGAGAGAGAGAGAGAGAAGGAAAAGACAGCACAAGCATATGCTGTAGCACTACACTGAAATGATGCCGTACTGAAACGATAGAAACTCTTTGCATATTGCGGTTGGAAACCCAAATGCAACGTATTTCTGCATTTCAAGCAGCCCAGGCACAACAAGCATCTAACCAGAATGGATGAGGAGTAAAAGTACGTCCACAGAGTGACAGGTTCACTAATTTAGCCATTATGGATGGGAAACATTAATTTTTTATTTTTTTTTCTTGACAACAAGATTCCTAACTGTTGACAAGTTTATCAGGAAATTTAGTGAGATTTATCATGACATTTCATAGTAACTCCACGTTATAGGAAAAATCCACATGGCTGCCAACATTTTTGTATAGAAAAAAACCCCAAAACCAAACAGTATTTTTATAGTAACAACTGCTAGGTGAATCTCAAAATTTGGAGACTTGTATTCTTCTATTGAGTAAGCATCTGAAAGCAAAGGCTTTACTCTGAAAGGATAAGAACTTAGGCAGGCTGCTTTAATAATTGAAATGGAAACGGAAGATCATTCTTTAAGTGCTTGCTTTTCAACAAGAAAATACTTTTCTTGAAACAAAGAGGAGACTAACCATTGAAAAAAGGTTTTTTAAAAAAAACTTGCAAGAAAATTTCCACAGGCCCAGCTATTATTGAGTTGAGATACACGCCAGCAATTTTATAGGAAGTTATGAAATGGAATGGGAAAGAACTACCAACCAGTTCATTTTCTTCACTGCTCAGTGGGACAGGCAGTCTCAAAATATTTTTCTTTACAATGCTGGTACAACCACCGAAAACAACCACGCAGAATTTTTTAAGGGAATCTTTTCTTTGTATTATTATTGGTTTGCTTAGAAAACAACATGTCAGAAATATCAAAAGGAGGACACTTTTCAAGATTAATACAACCTTGTTTTTCAAAACCAAGAAGTTTATCTCATTTGTATGATTTTCAAGTAGGCTATACAATTCTGTATGCTTAACTGAATGAGCTGCTGAATCTTTTGGTATGTTCCCAACATTTCAAAGTCTTACTTCATTCAGTCATTTCATCTCTGGGCTCACGACACTACAGGTAACTATATGTCACCTGTACCTGACAAATCCAGAGCCTGAAGTAAGTGAGAAGACATACGGTTTCTATCACAACTAATATGTATTCTAGCAGTCAATGTGCTACGTATCTGTAAAGATACGTAGGATAGTTTGTCAGTAAGATGACCCTTCTATCTCCCACTCATTGAGCTGCTGAATTTATCAGCCTGGAGGCTACAAACTGGAGACTGCAATCATTCTTTCATTGCGTGAAGGTAGCCTAAGAGAAGAAGTTGCCTTTCATAAGCTAAGTGACCACTGAAACAGAAGTATATGTGAACACATTTGCTTGCCAGTCTCATCTATTCAACGCTCAGCCTTTGGTTCTTCTTTGCATTTCCTTGAGTTTATTTTTTTGCAGTTTTTTAAACCTACAACACTAATTTTAGACACTAGGTGTAGCTTATATGTAGGAAACACTAATTAATTATAAATCAGAATCTTCTAAAATCTATTTATTTTTAATCAAAAAGTCAACCCAATTAACAAATTCTATGCCCTCTCTGCATTTTTGTTGGTTCCGCAATAACAAGCATAATCTCTGAATAAGGAAAGTCTTACGTTTTGCTCTTATTAAGCAGGAATTACTAGCACACCAGTGTGAGTTACAGGATTAAATTCCACAGAGTTTTCACAGTGTTCTGAAGGATAAAAAAACATTGCTAGAAATCAATGGATACTACAGCACCAAATGATGCCTTTAAAAAAAGTTGTTTTATGGTAGGGATTCCACCACTTAGTTATCCTCTGATATATGTCCTTCTTCTGGAGGAGCTGAGATACACAGGCTTCTTATCAGAGGAAAACAAACAGAAACAAGCTCATAGCTGTCACTGGCAGTGAGAAACCACACAGCTCAGAAGCTCGAATTTTGTTTAAACTTCACTCCCTAAAGTCAAAGTCAAAATGTTCACCTTAACTATGGCCTTGGACTTCAATCCACTCTAGTGATAAAACTTTCCCCTTTGCTTGCAATTACTTTTTAAGGCATTATGTTTATCTGTAGCAAAGGTATATGTCCGGAATACATATATATATTTTTTTTTTCTTCTCTCTCTCCTCACTGCTCCCTGGTCATTGTTATGAGAAAGTCTTAATCAGAAATTTGTATTTTTAAATACTGCATCATACCAACTTATCTTCTCTCTGAAAAACATAATCTCTCAAGTGTTCCTTGAATCCAGTATACAGTTCAAAACTGGACTGACTAGTGCATGTTTGATAACATACAACTCAAATACTGACAAAGAGGCTTACAAATAATCTTTTTTTTTGTTTTTCAGTGACAAATTAGGCATATCTGAAGGAACAACACAAAATCTGTATCAGTTGGCTGCATTCAGAGACTGCTACATTAGCTGCACGTAATAAATTAGAGCTTCTAATGTAAACATTAATAAAGTCTGTACCATATTTGTTCTGTCAAAGTGCAGTAACAGAGCATAATATCTACCTTTCCAGATTGCCAGTATTAAAAACCTGATAACAATGTTTCCTTGTTTGGTTGTTCTCTAGAGATAAAGTTAAGAAATTGTTCTTGTAACACTGCAGAGAGTAGAAAATATTTCTGTTTAATGATAAATATATATGTTCTTATCTGAATAGAGTAAAACAACCCAATCCAGGGTACACACATGTACAACATCCATGAAAATGAAGGATAGTTGTATACTTAAACAGAAGGACCACTGTGTAGATCACGGTGAGTCACTGAGGATGTTAATAAAATTTCAGAGGCACTTCTAGGCTTTAAATGGGTGTGTAATTAGGAATCACATTTTTTAATGGAGAGCTGTCAACATGGAGACATGTAGCAAGACCCAAAGTCTTTGGCCCAAACTCCAAGATGATGAAACACAACACAAAGTAGCCTCGTGACAAATAAATAAATCCAAATATGCACAAGGTAACTGAAAACCAAAGCATAGCCGGCGGGCAGGACATTACATAAAACCACATAGAAAGTTTCCTTCTTTACAGCTATCTTACATACACTGCACTGGAAAAAGGGCAGGACACCAGAATTCTTTGCACCCATTTTTAAGGCTACCAGGACTGTTATCTGCCATAACATAGTAACTAGGCACAACATCCCCACACAAAACATGGCACTCATGTAGAAAGCTCTTCAAAAGGATCGTGTTGAGGAAAAGAATGGGGGCAAAAGAAAAGCAGGCAGACTTACCCACAACCCACATCCTTCAATTTACTACACCCTATGTGCTTACTCTAGTACTTACTTCAGCTCTGTAGGAATAAACACACAAGTTTGCGCCAAATCACGAAAACTGCACATATAACAATCCAGAAACATTTGCTGTGCCTTGGTAATCTCTGCTCTGTGTTTCCTGTTAAAGGGTCGTGGGATTAAGGCCTTTTATCTCCTGTTTACTGGCTCTTTAGAATTTTGCCTTATTGGATTATACTTGCGTAACATTTCTAGTAAGGCACTATAAGGCTATTAGATACGTGATGCCGAGAAATGGAAGTCATTCACCAGCGTTAAGAAATGCCACATCATTTGGATTTCCTTTTTGTCTAATTTTAGAACACATTATGTGTTAAATCTGTGCTTAATATACAGAACGTATTTCTTCAGTATTTATCTGCCACTGCACTGTGTAAACCAATTGTCATCCCCAGAACAATAAATAGCTTTTAATCCCGCCCTTTCTCTCTGCCTTAGGGAAGCCACACCTTTGCCTAACATAAAAAGCCGGTTCAACAACAGTTGAATACAGGGCAAAAAAATAAATAATCCGTCTCTAGCATATAGTCTCACTGATATTCTTTACTTCAATATTTACTCTAGATTTTCCCTAGAAGGATGTTTGCTCCCATAAACTTTCTGTCTGCAGCTCTGCATGCTCACCTGCAAAGCGCACAGCTAAAGCAGCACTGCACAAGGCCTAGCAGTGCTCTCTGTTTTAGTGCATACTCTTTGTGCATTCTGTAACAGCTATGAAACCCTAGGCAATGAATTGCACCCATGCTGGATTTAATGTTGAATTCTGAAATTAATGACCAAAACACTATAGGATACAGTTTCATATCTATGTTTCCTATGTGGGAATCACAAATATTACTCTATCTAAAAATATTCAACAGAGATTTCTGATTCTTATCGACACAAGCATTCCAATCTCGTACTTGTACTTCCTTGCCTTCGTACTTCAGCCCATGGATGTGATCAATTAAGCACACAACATGGCAGAATACCATCGTAACACAGTTATTCTCTTTTTATTATATAGAGTCCACTAAATATACACACTCTGGTGAAATAAGAGCCGACTGATTAAATTAGTTTATCAGGAACTCGGATTACAGATCAAGAGCCAGGACCTTCACTAAGCTACCTGATTTGTCATAGTACTGGATCTGAGAAAAATCCACTGCAAAGTATTCAATGTAAGCAAACATAACCCAAGGAGTGAAAGGATGACACTGTAGCTGGTTCATTACTATCATGACCATTGCTTCAGATGTCTTCATTCACAGACCGACCTTCACCTTAAAAAACAAATCAATTTCCTGAGTACATAAAAGAACTTCAGTAGTTCACTGTATGCAGTATCATCCAATAATAATCTTTACATATTCCCCACAAAAAAAAAAAAATATTACTCACTTACATAATCTAGTTCAAGCTTCCACTCATCCCAAACACTTTTAACCTGACCACTTCCATCTGTGTACAGCCTAGCAGAAGGTCTAAATCAACACAACAAAACCATCCTAAATGGATGTAAAATAATATATAATGCCTGAGATCCAACACTGAATCTGGACTGAATTTTATCACTTGGGAGGACTTACTGATGGCAGTGTTGTACAAAGCCGAGCCCAATGGTATTTTCCAAGATTGTACCAGTTGTCCTGAGCTTGGTGTTAAATACACGTCAGTAAACGCATCCATTTTTGTTCGCCTCTTTTGACGCAACAAAGCACTGAAATGTTGAATTCTGGGCAAAAGAAAAAAACTAAATTGCAAGTCTTTCATTTACAGAAATTGGAAAGTGATCTGAATTAAACAGACGTGTTTTTTCTTTATAGTTGCTAACATTCTACACATCTGAAAACTTTATGCTTGAAGTGGTTTATCATAAACAGACATTTCTGAAGGTCCCTCAAGGCAGACAAGTGCACTTCTAGAGAATTAGACACAGCTTTGAAAGCATCCTAAATTTCTTTAATTTCAATGAAAGAAAAATTGTCAAGTAATACATAACACCATTTTTGCACTGATCATCTGTGACGGAGTCTGTCAGTAATATCCATTCTTAATTCAAAGTAAACTGATTTTTATTTTCCTTTTTCTAAAAACAGAATATCCATCTCAATTTTACTGCTTACAGAGATTATAAGATAGCTAGCAAAGAAAACAGGTAGACTCTGTTTATCCATAGGCAATCACGTACATAGCCTTGCAAAATCATTTTGCCAAGTGTCTCTGAAGACAGCTGTCTCCAATATGAACACAAATTACAATCTCTAAGATTAAAGGTTCAAAGATTTCTTCACCTACCAGTCTATCTCCTCTGACCCGGTCCTTTGCTTTTTCTGGCAGAGTGCAAGTGCTACATTTAAAGCCTTTGTTTAACTAATTACCATTGCAAAGAAACTGATTTAAACTTTTAAAACTCTTTACAAAGATACTTGAAGGCAGCTCCCAGTGAAATTTCTGCTCTCACACCAGTATATAACTGAGTAGCTGTACTGCCATAAGTGAAGATACCCTAGAAATTCATCATTGTAACATAGGTCAGATGGTGGTCCCTGGGCTCTGTAAGATGTTGACCTATTCAGAGAAAGGTCAGTTTGCTGTAGAAGACAGTTTATAAGTGGAAAAGAACCTAACATACACTGATGCTAAATGCTTTTGATTTTGCACACACACAAACTAACAGAAACACAGGTATTCTGAAGTACGTGAAAGCTGATCTTGTATTGTGTGAGATTTTACCTCAGACACATATCACACACCATGTCATTAAAAGAATTTAATTTAGTCTCCTCTTCATGACACTTGAGCAAAAACATTATCAGTCTTTAAAAGAAATTCCAGAAATTTCCACTCCCTAACACGTAAGTTTTCAGATACTTACTGCAGTCAGTGGCTCACACAGTTTCCGTTAATTTTGCAAGCGTCTAAATAGGCTCTTAGCATACAGACCTTGATTCTAAAAAACCCCCACAGCACCCAAATGGAAGACAACTAACCTGAGAAACAAGGAAAACTATAATTCTTATTAACTTCTCTATTCAAAACCCTATCCACAAATAATTGTCAAGGTCCTGAGCTCTGTTGTCCTCCTCAGCCTTTCATCAATTTCATACACAAAATCAGCCACTGAGATTCTTTCTGCTTCGGACAAACCATTGTGAAATTTGGATATTTACTTCACATTTTTATGAAGCTGAACTAAACAAGATGCCAGCATAACTCACACTGTATTGATTCAATGCCAGTGCTAGTTAATGGAGAAGCCGATTCTCACTGAATGTATGACCTACTGATATCCCAAGGCAGTTTTTGTTTCAAATACCTCCAAACACACTGAATTATTTAGACTGCAAAAATGTTACAAATGCTTGGTACATCTGCAATATCTGTATCTGTGTATATAGGTATAAAGATCTATCAGCACCTTTGTAAACATACATATGCACTGAAATTTGGCCAAACGCATCACCACCACGTTGCTTTAAGAAATGTATAAATTGAAGCTAGAAATAACTATGTATTAATGCAGAAATACTGAGATAATTTAGGTATTTTGCAATGTGCAATCTTTAAGGAAGATATGGATATGTAAGGATACCATAAATTTCTGCTGTGCAAGGCCCATTTGATTTCACACAATATAGACTGGAACTCAGAAACTTGTCACAGAGCATTGCTGTTAAAACACAGTGACCACGTGTCCTTCAGTCTCTCAGAAGACATTACCTGGAGATTCATTGGGCCAAATAATTTCAACTGTAATTTGATTAACTATAATGGAGTCACAGTAGTGACGAATTTCGTCATTGTTAGTCTGCAGCCCTAAGGTTGCAATTTTTTTATGTCATTATGCATTTTTTATGTCATTAACCGCTATTTTCAAAGGAGTATACTATGGTATAGAGTATTTGTCTGCGGATAAGCCGTCTAATTTTTTCTGTAAAGTATGAAATCTAAGGCTTCCTTAGATATTCAAATAAAGCTTTAAAAGCAGCAGCCATAACATTTTTAATAAATATTTTCCAACTACCCCATGGATATTGGCACATACATGTTCCAACGTTAAGAAATGATAAGAGACTTAAGAACAGATATACTGTGAGAAGATATCTTCTTAAATTCTTTATTCAATCAGGTGTGAAACAGTATAATATCTTAAAAGGACACATTTGGTAGCATGAAAGACAAGTGCAGTGAGGCTTGAGCTTGCTAAATGCATTGCATTCTTCCACCATAGAGCTGCAATAGATTATTTTTTTAACCTATCAAGAGGATGGCAGGTATTCTGCAAGCCACTGGCATTGTGAAGCAATTTAAATCATCTCTATTTGTTAGCTGGTTTAGTGACCGCTAAACTGTATGCGTTAAGTTTCTTATAGGCTTTTTGCTTTTTTATTTCACTCAGTAACTTCTAGGCTAATAGTTTGCATTTCCAAGCCTGGCACAAACAATGCGTCCTCTGCTCAATATGGATTTGAAGGCACAGCTTTAGAAAAGCTGGAAGCTTGACTTTTGAAGCAGAGTTTGCAGGGTAGGTTAAAATGTGTCTATGGTAAAATACAGACATAGCTTTTGCTTTGTGAACTGCAGACCTGTCAAACTGTTCTAAAATTATTTGCTTAGTCTCCAGGAAATTACTGCAGTTATCTGACCAAGCCTATCCTGGACGGTTACAACAACAATATATCTTTCGCCTATCTCTTGTGATTTCTGATCTCTTGGAATAAGGAGCGCTAGAAGTGTTGTGCAGCCTCACAGGTTTTTATTAATTATATTTATGAAACTGACTTCATTTACTTTGAAAACTATAAATTTGTTTATTATTTCAATCTGGCAACATCTTACCATTAAAAAGTTATTGAAATCTGATGAAGTCCTAAACTTTGCCTACATTTTAATTGATGCGTATCACTTATCTTCCTTCGAAACTCACACTTAGTACATAGACAGATGGATGCACTGAAGCATGATATTAATCAAAAAGAAATCCAAAAATATGTCGTAGCATACGGGCATCTTAGGCCATCCACATACTTGAGCGCGCATCTCCAATCTGGGCAGAGAGTTAGGAATCCCCTTGGTTTTACATAGACAGCTACCCACATTTTCACACAGATAGAACACTTTACAAGATATTTATCGACAAGGAAGCATCCTTCATCTCGTCTATTAAAGTGGCTTGCTCTGATGCTGCACCTTCTGATGCCCAAAAGGCTGTTGCTTCCATATGCTCACTCATAACTGCCATGACAAAATCTCTGCTATAAAGAGACAGAAAGGGAGCACAATCTCAAGATTCATACATGAAGAGGAACAAAGTTGTCACTGCACAAAGGATGGAAAGACTGGTTCAGAAAAATCACTGTTTCACACTGGCAACCAGTCTTTGACTCCGGTAAATACAATGAGAATTCTAAAAACGCAATTAATACATATACTGGGACACGTTCAGTGGCATGCTATTCTATACATAATATTTTCTAAAAATATTAGGAATCCCTTTGTATTACTTAGAGTGTAATTCTCCTTGTAGTTTCTTTTTTTCATTAGAAAGAAAATAGAAATCATGGACTGAATGTATATGTATGTGCTTTAGGGTTCACATATCTTTTATAACAATTTATAACAGATTTCTAAACATACACATTTTTCTATACTTACAGTTAATAGCAATGCAATCTACCTAGGTCAATCAATATGATATAAAAATACAACTATTAACACAGCCCAGTTGTCAGCACAGTGCATTTTAAAATGCTACTGCATCCTGCGTGGTTCTACAACCCAACTCATGGCTGGCTATACTTTCCTCTTAGTGCTCCTTAGTTTGAAACTAGATCCAACCAATAACTTCTTGGTTGCTAGTACTACAGAGTTCTGTTATTGTGTGTGGTAAATAATTTAATTATGATCCCTCTGACTTTTTATGACATGAGAAATTCAAGTAAGCTGTATTTTTAACAGGAATATTTTACTACAAAGGAAGTAATGGACAGGTGGGTATGAAACTGTCCTAACAGAGATCAGCAGAATCAAGAGACATGCAGATTAATGGAGGGGTAAGATTGCTTATTTCCTTGTGCAACGTCTTTAAGAGCTCAACCCCACCAGAAACAGATGAAATCAGGTGTTCCTGATCAGTCAGATTTTTCTAGGTGAGAAGCAAAAAGTTCAACTCTTTATTGAGACCCATCTCATACGACTGTTCACTATATCTGCTTTTGGTTTGAACTCATCTTTTCAAAGCGTTTCTAAAGCTGGCTGTCTTCTCCTGTAGATGTTTCAGGAGGCCCTTTTTCTGACAACCACAAGGGTAGGCACACGCAAACAACCATGTTTGGATGTATCTGTTTAAAAACATCTCTCTCTGTCCTGGAGTTGGTTAGCCCACCTCCCTGTCCATAGTGGGAGAAGTGGGTTCTGTCTTTTGAATGTTTGTGCAAGGAACAGGTTATGAAACTGAACTTACTCCAAAGTCTGTTGGAAATCACAGGATGGTCTCCTTTCACTCTACTGGGCTCTGGAAGCAGCTCAGGAAGTAAAATGTCTGCAGTGGGGCCAGGGACAGATAAAAGGACATAACAGTGTCAAACAATCATAAACCAAAACTGTTTTGCATCACCTTTACCTCATGGCCACATCTACATTTCTGTAGTCAGCTGTTTACCCAGAAGCTTATCCCAGAAAGTGAAATGCTTCCTTATTATTGTTCACCACACAGAGACAGAATAAAGATAACGGGCCTGGTAGTGCCACACTGAAAACTTCACATCAGTACGAGTTCCTTCCCACGTTGTACTTTGAGGACTGTTTTCAAGTTCTTCTCAGACAAAAGCATTCTTAAAGTTTTATGTTTCAGCATGCTATTTGTGTTTCAGTCTACTATTATACATGACCAAGGATTTTAAAATGTGTATTTCTCTGACAGTATGAGTTGTGATAGATTTTAGCATTCACATCTTACAGTCTAGCTTCAAGCTTTTCTCACAGTTGATTTGTATCTCGTGTCTTAGTGGATAACAAAAAAGCACTTGTACATGAGATGAATTTTATGCAGATTCTTTTTACACTGAGCCCCATATTCAAAATCAACATTACATATAAGCAGTATTTGCTGAGCAGTAAAATCAATGTCCAACTAATAACTAAAATAAATTATATTTTCTAGAATATAAGACAAATTAATATAAAGAGCATTATGAATCCTTTGAAGCACAACAAAAGGAGCCATGGTTAAAATTTTAACAAGTTAGAATCATTAGCTAAACAAATTCTGACAGCCTAGCTTTGCACTTCCAGTCACACATGCTCAGAACAAAGGCTTGATATGTGAGGCAACTTTAATAGGTCCCTCTGCATATGACTAATTTTTCCTCAAACAGACATTTTTTTATTTCATATTTTACTCTGGATCCTGAAATGCCACATTTTATTAATCTGTGCCACTCATATGCATTGTTAAAAGAACAGACTAGCATTGAAGGAAGTGCATCTCATCATTACCATACACATGTGGGATGACAAAGGAGTGTGTTAAAATTTGGCAGAGTAACAATTATTGAAAGTAGAACAAGCTAGAATAGAATATAACCTGTTTTTCTCTAAACTACATTCCAAACTGCACATAGACAAAAAGCAACAGTGAGAATTTGTCCAGAAAAGTCCCATTTTGCATTTGCACCCTCAGTAAACAATAAGATGGGGACACAGTCGCTGACATTTGCACCAGCTATTGTATAGTTAGGTCGATCTCACTGAAGAACCAAAGATGATAAAAGGGGGCATTTGCCTTCATTCCTTTTAGATAACCCTCCTTATTTGTGTGAAGCAGTACCATTGCGTTGAAAACATTCTCGTGTATTCAGCAGAACTGGGCAAAAGCAGAAACAATACATTTTGAGTAAACTGACTCTCCACTTGAATAATACTGACTGAGGTTACCCAAGACTCAAAATACTCATGCAAAATTCAGCATAATTGCATTGTATCTTAACGAAAGTATGGTCTGCATTTGAGATAGAAAGGGAGTTGAAAAGATGTTAAGGCTAATCCGAACACAGAACTCTGTTCTGAAGTTCATACACATACAATGAAATTCTTGTAATGATGCACTTTAACAGCATACCTTTTCTCTTAACATCAAAACATAATTGTAAATAATTTCTATGAACTGACAAGGAAGGAGTGAAAAGAAGAATCAGTAGAAAAAAGACAGAAATATGAAGAATAAAATACACAAAATCTTAATATAAAGTTGTCTAGAAGATAATATTTCCAATACCAAAACATCTGCCTGAGGAACAGATAGCACAAACTCAGTTACGTAGACTGTCCCAAGGAGGAAATAAAAACAAACAAACTACTGAATTATCACAGCTCAGTTGTTTACCAGCCTGCTCCAATCAAAACAAAATACTATCACAAAAATAAAATAACCAAACTGCATTGGCAAAACCCACGGGTGATGGGGCAGGGTGTCTGAGATATTAGAAAGATACTTAACTACTTACATGCGCTAGATGTGTGTGTGTATGTATATTTATTTATTTATTTGATACTGCAAAAGAGCTTATGCAACTCACATTTATACTGCAGCTTTCTTGTCTGTGCTTTGCAGAATTATCTGTTCCTAATTCCCAGCTTTACTTCCTGAATTTTGAGGACCAGTTTAAGCCTGAGGAGTGGCTGTATTGAATAAGTCAGAAATATTCTTCCTTTTATGTGGTGCAAAGGTGCGGATGAGCACTGAAAATGCAACTGACAACTTTCCTTTTAATTGATTTAAATTAGGAGTCTCTCCAACTTTCAGATTGTTTCCTAATGAAGTGCTATACGAATCACGGCCCTGAATGTATATGTTTGAAAGCTGAATGTTTCAAAACAGTAATGCAGTAGAAAATGATCTGATTTTAATGTATCGAAATAGTGATGGAATGAAAATCCATACAGGTCAAAGATATACTTCTAAAGAAAACAAATGAAGTCTAACTTGTGCTGCATTATAATATTTGGTTGTCTTTTACATTGCTATCATTCCTATGATGCTTTCATTAAGCTCATGTTTTAAGTGCCTGCAGTCAAGATAAGCTGTAGGACTTTGAGCTCCCCTAGACACTTTATTATCCAGAGACCTCATAACTATCACAGTATCTTTATTCCTCACTCTTCCCCTGCCACCTCCCCAAACCCCATTTACTTTGTCCTATCTGTGTTCAAGAAAGGTCTACCCTGTTACTCATGGGCTACTGTAGAACCAGGCAAAACTTGGGCCATCTGTTCTTTTTTCCTCCTGACTACAGAAACAGATCTAAAAGCCACTGTAGTCTATCCGACCTTTAAGAAACATGACATCAGGCAGTGTAGCTTTTGTGCCTAGCACACAACTACAACTCTTACTAAGAATTATTCACACCTGTATCTTAAAAATTATAATATATAGACTTGTATAGCCACTGGGTAGCAAAGACTTTGCTAAATACTGCAACACAGTCAGCATATAACATAAAATGGCATTTGACCCCATTTGATCTGCTCCCCAGACTACTTGTTTGGGCATCTGCCTAAGGAAAAAGCACAACAACAGATGGATATAGACAGAGATGGACATCTACAAAAAAATAAGCAATGTTTGTCCTGATATCACTACACCGTAATTAAACAACTAGGCTTAAAACATGAAAACATTATTTCAACAGCACACATATTTTGCTGGCCATCACATCAGACACAAAAGAGTAAGTGTTATATAGATGTCAGTGTAATATATTAGGATCCAAAAGCCTGTTCTCACCTTTCTCTGAAGACAGGAAACAAATGGAAGACTTAAGTCAACACCTAACACAATATACTTTTTTTTCTGCTGAAAAACCTAATTGCAGAAGTTGAAATGCATTCAAAACAAAACAATTGTATCCACCAAGGCTCAGTGGGATGGAGGAAGAGAAAAGAGTTTAAGTTAAATTGAGCTTATGTAAAACAGGCAAAATCACAACAATTCCTAGCCTTGGATGAATATGCATCTGAATATACGTATGCATTCATGTCACACCCTGGAATACCCTAGGTGTTTACTTGCAAAAGGTTCTGATTAGCAATGTATTGTTTCAAACCTCCTTGTAAGCGGTCTTCTGAGGAAATTCGTGGTTTTTTTCCCCAGAAACAGATGGTTAGATAGAAGAGAATTAAAATCATGTGTTTCTTACCTGTCTTCTGGTTCTTACATGGCAATCAAGACTTCCTAGAGAGAAGCAGCCAAGAAAATCATTAGACACTCCTAAATGAATACAGTGATTTCTGTCCCTACAGACTGGATGATAAAAGCAAGGAAGAAAAGTTGTCCCTAAATTTTGAAATACTTTTACTGACAAAATTTGCACAAATCAAACAGTGCAATTATACTTAAATGACCCTTACAAATGGTTCATTACTCCATGAATATCATCCAGGAAGAACTATTTCCCAAACCCAAATCCAACAAACAATATAATCCTGAGATGATGAGCAGAACACACAAACCAGGCCTCTCAGAAATGAGATATTACAACAAGTAGAAAGGCTATTAAGTCAATCAACAGCAAATCCCTTGAAGTCTATGACTTCTAAACTAGAATTGGAAATGAAAAATTATTTTAAGTTCAAGCTCTATTTGGATCTGGCAGACATCTAGTTCTGGTCTACTTAATGTTTATTCCTTTGGCAGGTTTGAAGATGGGAGAATTACTGTCGAACTAGACTGTTGCTTGCATGGCAATCTTCCATTTATTAAGAAATACAGATGTCTTTCAAAAATTACATTTTCCACAAAAAGTTAGATTTTAACTAAAGTTCAGTCCTCCTGCCCTCACCTTAGAGGCTCTACATAACTCTCCTCCCTTCTCATTTGACTTAGTCTCTTCTCTCATCACCCTTTACCTATATCACTCCAAAAGCAATTTAACATAAACAAGTGTCCATCTTTCCCAAAGCTTCTTCCCCATTTTTACCCTTCCCCTACTTCAGAAGAATACATTTCATGATCTAGTTTACAGTACTATTGTCCCCTCCACATTCAACCTGAAGGCTCAGTGTTTTGCATTCACTCCTCAGAGTTACCATACAATTTGCTTGCAATCCTTCATTTCACGTACTTATCTAATTTCTTTTACATTTCATTAAGCTAGCCATTGTTTTCACTCATGCACAGTCAGATTGCTTTGATCGCAGTAAAATTTCCTCAGGGAAGTAACTGCTATTTTCACTTACTATTATATCTTACCTTTAAAAACAACAGGAAGATAGATCGGGGTTTAAGACAAATGCTTGAGTTGCTCACATTTTATAAAAGCTAGTTTACTTAATACTAATAGTGAAGAAGTGTTGACAGTTTAGACAATTTCTAAGAGTGGAATGAAATCACTATGATTGATTCTAGTGCTGTTCTGTGTCTGTATTTCTTGAAGTTACATGTAAAAAGTCTGCACCAGAAAAAAAGGAAAATACAACCTGAATGTGTTAGCATTTTCAATATTAAAATATTGTTTGCAAATCGACTGTTATCTGGAGATAACAGTATACTACTGTGGTTGAAAGAGTCCCACAGATATTGCTAAACATATGTCAGCATAACTTCCCTACCTGGGGCTCAGTGAGCAACCCCAATCTGAAATAACTTCTTCACAGGAGTACTTGAAACATCTCTAGCAGGAGATCCTTTAAGGAACATAGTATAGCTTCTAAATGTTTTAATCAAAACCTAATGTTTATCATTTTACTCTGAATGAACCACTGCTCCTGCACTGTTTGATGAAAAAACCTTTTCAAGTTGTTGCACCAAATAGTTGACAGTAATTACAATTACACCATTTTCTTTATCCCATTTTCTCACTGTAGGCATCTGTGTGCCATGCAGCTTCAAGAGGCAAACAGAAAAAAAGCTCTGCAACCTCTTTGACAAAGAATGTTTTTGGCAAACACACTGCACTAACATGAAGTGTCAGGATATCAAAGACTCCCTGAGGAGTTCAGCAAACATATCTAAAGAAATCCAAAGGAGTGATTATGAGTCCTTTTCAAGACTGCCAGGCCCTTCTTTAAAAAACTGCAGTCTGAATAAAGTCAGTTGCTTATCCTGAATGACCTTCCTGATAAGGTAAAAAAGGGGAGTGAGGAATAAAAGATGCTGAAGTTAATTCTGCCAAATCTGTGCTATTTCCACATGTAATTAGTATTTAAAAACATAGCAGTTTCTTAAAATACTTAACTATGTAACATATACATTTAAGAAACATACATGCTCCTTCACCACCCAGGCATATGTGTAGTGGAGTACCTTGATATTAAGATTTCTCTACCAAGAGAAATCTGAATGTTTTAAAATTCATATAATTATATAGAATTCCTAAACCACCACTAACCTGGGTATCTCTAAGAGATATAGATGACCTAGTCAAAAACTGTCTGAGTCTGCCTTATGTTAAGTAGCACTTGAATTGTTTTTGCTTAACTACTGTTAATTAGCACAACATGGAAATACACCAAAAACATTTTCATATTTATACTGAGTGCTACCATCTCATACTTTTCTGATGCTTTCTACTCTAAAACTGAAATTGAGTTATCCCTATATATCAACAGGCTGTGAGCTGTGAATCCTGGCTACATGCTGGATAACAACTACTCTGTTCCACTGGGCAGTTACTACACCAAAAAGTGACCAAAAGTCTACTGATCTTGGCCAATATTCTGATTTCTCGCTCCACATTCAGCATATCCTTCTTTCTGCGAACAGTTTCTTCTCAGAACCCCCTCCTCATTGCCAAAAATCTAATAGTTTGCAAGTTTTTGTGGCCCCATTTTTACCTTTCGTTCCCTGTGATGGTTACTTCCTAGCTGATATAAGATTTTTCCTAAGCAGCTCAACATCTTTTAAGACCTTAAAACAAATTTAGTGGATTGTTGCCAATTTATCTGAAGAGTGCCAATTTTCAGAAGGGGTCAATTTAGGAAAGGGAGTCAATCCAAATTCACTCCCTAGAGAACCTGAGTGTGTGTATCTACAATGAACATAACTTTAGGAAGCAAAATGGTATCATCGACTCCACTGATGCAGCTCTTCTTTCTCCTGGGATTTCACTAGCATTCTTAAACCTTCAGTCCTTTGCATGGCTGGACAGGGCAAGCCAGTCACAGGTGTTTTAACCTTATGAGGATTGACATATTTTTTCATATAAGCTGAGAAAGTAATTTTCTTTTACTTCTCAATAACTAAAACAGTATTCAAACAACTACAATATATAAAGTAAACCTATCCACTTAGCAGAGACTGGAACAGTATAAAAGATTCAGAAAAAGAAAATGATTACACTATGGAAAAAAACCTCCTTTAAAATTGACCAATTACCAGTCAGTGACAGGAAAAACCTCCCAGTACTTTAACTATTAAAGAATGTGCGAACTAAATATACACAAAAAAGCTCATCAGTATATTCAGAGGGGAAAATAACTGCTACCATCTCATTTAGCAAGCACAAGGGCACATCCTTAGCTTTTGATAATTACACATCACTCAGTGAGACTGTGCACATCCCAGCTTGTTCTTCTGTGACAGCAGTAAACACGGTTTGATGAAAACTGCTAATTTAGAAATTAGGCACCAAAAATAGAATCTTAATCTGCCACTCCAGCAAGTATGACAACGTAAGGGATAGATTAATCTGAACTTTCCTACAGCAGACAATCTGGTCTCAACAAGGGGTGTGTGACAGGCAGGTTATGGATTATGATCTTCATGAACCACTACTTCACCATGTAGTTCTAGTAACATCCTTCACTTCATTATGTTTCAACTAATTTAAGTAAAAAGTAACAAAAATTTCCATTTAAGTTTAATATTTCTTCTCTTTTACTGTAAATCCCTTTGCTATCTATCCCTTAAGTCAATGACAGATACTTCCATCATTAGCAATAGAAATGCAGCTTTATATGACACTTTGCCTCAGCAACAGAAAAATATTTACTTCAGGAAAAAAATAAGCACACATTCTCTTTAAGTAAAACTGAGAACACCCTCCTATGGTAAGCAATCACTAGCATAAATTATATTAATTTTATTATTAAATTAATATTAAACTAATTGATGTTGAAGGCACTGGCCAATAAAAGTAGTTCCTTTGCTGTTATTAACATAGTAGTGTACACAGTCCATACATAAAAATATACCTGTATATATGTGTGTGTATAAATATGTTCGATATAAAAATGTTTTTATATATATATAAAAATATGTAACAGTGAAGGGTATTTCAAAGTGATGACTGTATTATATTGCCTCCTGGGTTTCTGAGGAATCATCAAGGAGCAGTCTTCTTCCTCACCTGGGGATGAATAATTCTTCTCTTATTCATCTGCGGTTTTATATTGTTTCTCCTCTATAACATGAAAACCATGCACAGAAATCATTCTTTCCGATATCTGAGAGATACAGATTTCTGAGACACACAGAAAATTGATTCACAAGAAGATACATTCATACAACATAAGTGACTATCTCATTTCTGTACACCTTCAGCCACAAACCATGATGACCGTAGATATCCGAAACAGGGATGGAACCCCATCAGCTTCTCACCCCGTAGCATAGCCACACAGGCTTATAAATGTTAGAACAGAGTTAATTGCAATCCAACACTATATATAGTGTTTTTCTTCCAATCTTTCCACAAGTTTAGCCCAAATTCAATATGTTTCTACTGTAGGCTATGTTTACTGAAATAAAGCTACATTCAACTATGGGCAACCTGTCTTTGAACATATGCTGTAGGCAGCAATCTAGCAGAGAAATGGGCAACAAGCTGTGAGACTAAACTTTTATCATCGTCTCTATAAATCAAGATGAAAGCTATAGACTTCCTCCTGTGGACCTCATACAGCCTTGAGAAAAAAAGTTAAAATATTTAGATTGAAAGAACAAAATAATACAAAGAGAAAAAGACAAACTCAAAATTAAAATGAGTTGAACGTTTGTCCAGTACTAAGTGCAAGTCTAGTTCCCAAGAATGGATATTTTTATTTATTTTTTAAAAATATACTTGACATCAATGACTAATTAATAAGATTAATGATGGCTGTTCCATCCAGAAGTGTTCTTTCTTCAGTTTCATTCATGTTGCTAGCACAGACCACTTGGTAATTCTCATCTGTCGACCAATTAAGAAATGTATAGCATGCCATATAGGCAGGTAATATCACCTGAAGTCCCTGAAATATGAAACCCATACAGATTCCATTGTTTCCAACATACATCAAATTACTACAGAGAACACGTTTTGCACTGATGTGTTTTTATAATAGTAATGTATTACAAAACCACTGTCCTTTGTACTTTCTTTGGAGAATCTCAAAATTCCTCAATATATAGTTAAAAGAGACCTTGCAATTCTATTGTGATCATGCTTGTATTTTGTAGTGGGAATATTAAGGTACAAAGATGTTTAGCAGCTCACCAAAAGTCAGAATTAATCCAAACTAGAAGCCACACCTAGTGAAGCGTATCTGTACGAAACACTTCATCCCCCGCTTTCCATAGAGAAAAGAAAACTGAATTAACAGCTACAACCCCTCAGCTGTCACCTGCCTTTGTGGCATAGGTTGTCACCTCTGCAACACAATCAACAGAAAACAGCATTGCCTTTGACTGAACTGAGTTCACAATCAGATAGATTAGCTTAACCCCCCAGTAAAGAGGAACTGGAGTAATGGGGGTCTGCCCTGTCTTACTGACCCTCTCACACAGGTAGGAACCGCTTGCAGGAACATAATGAGAGACAGCCAGAGCCTGCTAACAACTTAAACAGCTGTTTGCTTAGTGAATGCAAGGTAAACTGTACTGTAGGCTGCACAATGCCAAGAACACACTCCCTTCCTTTATATTACACATACACATGACACAAAAATACAGAAAAATCTCAGTCACATAAGAATTTAGTGTACTTTTCTGCACTCATTCTTTTCCACTTTTCCTCTCTCATTCTAGAAACTACTCACTTTTGCATCTACATTAAAGGATAGCCACCTCTTTTCCAGGTTATAATACTTATCAGAAATACCGTACTCTGTACTCAATGAGGCGATTGGTCTGAGTCAGGAAAAAAAACATGGCACAAATAAGGCTCTGCAATTATCTTTTAGGAATTGCTTTCTGGGATGGCTCTTGCATTGCTTCTCTCCACTGCATTTGGCTGGACTGGAGCTGTACGCACAGGCACTGACAGCTCACCTCGGCCTTCCTACAGCGAATCCATACTTAGCCATGTGCCTTCTCTGGAGGAGTAAGAGGAATTTTCCTATAAAAGTTGGGTTGACTGAAACCGAGCAGACTTTTCTGCCTTCCTCAGAGCATCAAAGACAGGACTGAAAAAATGTGCATTTATTTGTCTTATACTTGTCCCAGCTGGAGTAGGGTTGGCATAGCCAAGTGCCACTACTTCAGCAGCAAAATTTTGTGCCAGTCAGACACACAAATAGCAGGCAGACACACAGAGATTTTGACAGACCTTGGTCTCTTCCTTTATTCCCCTTAGCATTCTCTAAACACATCAATGCCCATGGGTCTACACAATGGACTGTGTCTGGATACGTTTACCAATTTGCATAAGTTTTTAGCCTATTGTTTAAGTTGTACCTTCTTCTGTTGCCATTACTTTTTTGTTATCAGAGGGATAAAAGAAATAACCTTACACTGTGCATTAGCATCAAATGTTCAAGTTGCATGTAAAGACATGGTCTACACTTAAAAAACAAACAAACAAAAAACCACCAAACAAAAAAAAACAACAACAAAACCACCAAAAACCCTCAAACCATACTTAGGACAGTGATGTCCTCTGAAATCTACAAATCTAAGCTCACCTTTAATTCACTGTTCTTACCCTGCACGCAAAATTCCCATTGATCTCACTGGGCGATCCACTCAAAATAAGAGCTTCTTATTAGAGTTGAGCTTCGATGCAGAGATCTAAGAGGGAAATTTTGCTCTTCACACAGAACTATGATCAAGGCACAAATTTAGACAAAAAGGAAACAGGAACATGTGGACAACTACTGTACTTGCACAAGGGAAGTAGGTAGCAAGATAGTCAATGTGAGTGCCTTGAACTGACCTTTACATTGCTGCATAGGCAAAACTGCCCAGAAATGTAACAAGGACAAAAGGCACTCCTTTTGGACAAAAGGCATGTACCAAATTATGAAGTTCATTACGACAAGCAGTAGAAAAACAAATTACTAAAATAGTTTTGCACTTATATTTTATCTGCTAGTCACGTCCTCTTCTACCATTGCTCCAATATTCTACACATTCCAGCCTTCTGTTTAATCCTCTGTCTTGGAAATACTGAACCACAAATAATCAACAGGAGCCTTCATACTTATCACATTGCCTTATAATGATATCAAATAAAAAAGAGCTGTAGTATCTTCCCGACTTACAATCTTGTTAACATCACTCTGATAGAACATACACTTCATAGACTTCCTATATAATTATTTGTTCTTTGAGTTTGTTTTTCTTCGAGTTTTGACTGTGTTCTATATTGCTCTTCTCTTCATGCACAAATAGCTTCCCATGAAAACACACTATAGTTATTGTATCTTATTTCAGAAAAAACTTATCTATGGGTGAAGCTATTTGGGTTATTTTATTATAGTCATATTTATGTGTTTTAAAACTACATGCAGTGCATAGGTCAGGCTCAGTAATGTCTTGGCTACAGAGTAACAGCAGCAGGACCCTCACTGGGACTCTAATTGCTAGCAGAACTCCTTAGCTCTCTTTCATACGTGTAATGCGTATACTTGCTCAGTTAAATGCTGTCCTGCCTTTTGATCCTGTTCCTGCTGGTGTTGCCAAGTGATAACAATATACTCGTCTGGCCTATTGATATATATAAAAATTAACAGTACAGTTAAAGCCAGTTGGACACTTATTTATTCTAACCTAAATCAATAAAACAATGGAAACGTCAATGTGACTAAAAGGCAAGAAATTTAAAGCAAGTTTTTAAAATTACCTACAATTAATTTTTCAAGCCTCCAAATCTATTGAAACAAACAGACTGACAAGATTTAAAGTAACACCAGGCATACAGCTCACGTCTGACAAGAGCTTTTCCAATTACACCCATTATGGTACTACTGCAAACTTTTTATGTTGTAGCATGACTGTCTTTCCCCTTGTATGAGGCAAATACTTGTATTTTGCTGAATTTGCCTTAGACCACTAATAAAATCAACAAAGAAAAACTACTGCATGGGCCATTATTTTTCTGCAATTAATTCTCTTTATTCCCTCCTACTCAGGCCTTTACTAAATGCTGAATAGCTAACTGGAAGTTAAATAAAACACCAGATTTGAAGCACTGTAGAAAATATAACAAGAGAGTCCCTGAGACATACAAGTTAGACATAAGGATAAGAAAAGAAGAGCCAGGAGAAGGTAGCAGAAAGGTCACTTTCACATTTGATTTTATATTTTATTATCTTCTGTATGCAACTAGAAAGTTTTACTACCAAGATTCAATTCTGCCACTCCCAGCCTTGCCCTCACACCAGTCCCCCAAGATAAACAGAGGCCTAGGAAGGACTGACATTGTGTTAGAGGACATATTAGATCAGCACATGACTTTCAATCTGCAAATCAATTACAATAAACTCAATAAATATAATTACAGGAAATCCTACAAATATCTAACTTTTCACAGCACAGTATTATTTTGCAATCAAAAGGGTCCTGATAAAATCAGATTTGTACAGGTATAATCTATACTGACAAAACTCTACAAATTGTACAAATATAAAATCCTTGGGAGAAATTAATGCTAACCTGGAGAATTTAATGTCTGTGCAGAAGGAAGGACATCCTCACATGACAGGAATTTTATGAACCCCAAGTAAGCAAGCGACAGATAACTATCTGGTTACTTCAGTTGCACACTTAGAAACTACTGGAAACTAGAAATACTATTCTTTTATTCCAAGACATCTTGATTTAAGCACAAATCAATAAAAACAGAGAAATTATTCTAAATGCACATAATCACATCACTTTATTAAGTAAAATATTCCATTGGTTTAAAGTTTGATGGTATTATCTACAAAGATTGATATTATTACAACAGGTTATCCTTTCCAGTGACACTAAAGACAGAAAAGTGATGCTGCAGAGGTATGATATAATATTTAATCAAAGTTCTTAGAAATAATAGTTCCATTATATTGGCATTTGAACAGCTTTTCTATGAACCAATGGGCAGTGTGTCTTCATCTTTTATTCCTAATCAGCTAATAAATCTACAAGTTGCCAAAACATTGGCATGCGTTCTCATTCATCATAATTTGAATTCAGTCATGTGCAGTCCACTTTATGAGTTCTGCAACACAATGTCTAGAGGAAATAAAAGCACATTTTTACAATTACCTTTTTGTAATTGGTCCATCAAGCTGCCAGCCTGGTATTTTGTTTATTGACTGAATGTGGTAGTTTAGAGTCTTTTATAGAACAAATCACAGTGGGTGCATAAGAAACGAAAGCACAGTGGCATGCTAGGATTTCCTAGAGGCAGAAATGGGAGGCAGGGGGAAAGGCATAGCTCCCAAAATCTAGAACAAAAAATATAGAAAGAGTGCAAGTAAAAAAAGGTGTTACTGGGCAAAATAAAGAAAAGGTCAGGTTTAAGACTAATTGTCTGTGAGTACTTTAGAGACAAATAGAGAAGTGAAGTTAATATAATGCCAGAAATTGAGAATAGGGAATAATAAATTGATGCATCAGGAAAAAATGTTCTCAGAAACCTAGGAAAAGTTTATCAGGTCAAACAAAAGATTCCTCCAGCCTGATTCCTCCAATCATTTTTTGACAGCAAGCACTATTTAGAAGAATATAACAAAGACAAGCATATAATGATACGTCCCCAGAATGCTCTCCCCTCCCCTAACGCTCTATAGCTCTGGTATTCCACAAGCCTCAGAGACTCCTCCATTTCAAAACCCTTCATCACAAGTGGTGTGGGCTCAGCACTGGGGCCAGTTCTGTTTAATATCTCTATCAATGGTCTGGACGAGGGGACCAAGTGCACCCTCAGTCAGTTTGCAGACAACAAAGCTGGGTGGGAGTGCTGATCTGCTTGAGAGCAGCTCTACAGAGGGATCTGGACAGGCTGGATCAATGGGCTGAGGCCAATTGTCAGAGGTTCAAATACTCTAAATTCCCACAACAATCTGTTGAACATTTATTCTGGCAAGAGCTAAGCAGGTGCTTAATTACATGGTTTCAATATGGGGTTTTGATTGGGTTTTTTGGGACGTTGGGGTTCTTTTGTTATTGGGATTTTTTTTTTGTAGTTTTGTTTTGGTTTTTGGTGGGTTGTGGGTTTTTTGTTTTGTTTTGTTCCTCCTCCCTGCATTTAATTTAGCTCTATACTGGAAGAGACAGAAAATAAATGTTCCAAAGTCATCTTCTACATGCCACCCACAATTGAACAGATCTCTATCCCCTAAAGTCGTCTCTTTTCCAGGCTGAAAACTCCTCTTCGATTCGATGTTCCACAAGCAGAATCTGTCTCTCATTTGATTATGCCTGGCGCACTTTTTGGGAAAGCTGAAATACTTTTAACACACAGACACATTACTGCATAAAATCTTTGGGATAGTACTGTATCTGTCAACTGAATATATCTGAAAACTAGTCCTGAGCTATTTTAAGCCAAATGACTTGGATGTGGAGAGCAGTGTAGTCACAGCAGCCTAGACAGAACAAACAGAAATGCAATCAGAGTAGCCGAGCCTGACTTCCTTTGAGTTTTTCAGAACACAATGCAGGCTCTCTCCAGTCCACCCTGAACGCCAAGCCGCTGCTACTACAGACTGAGTAGTAGATAAATCCTACCAGCTAAGCACAGAAAAAACCGACATATCAGAACTGCTAAGCTCCACAGCTGTGAGAACGGTGCTTTAAAAATGAAGTACATAAACTACACTCGAGAGGTGCTAGATAACAAATCCCACAGTTACATCCGAAAGGCTGCCCGCTCAACAGAACCTTCCAAGGACTTGCATAACCCTTTCTCTAGCTTTAGGGTCCCAGTTAGGCATGGGATTATAGTTGCTCAGGCCAAAACAATTCTGGCTACGTGGAGAAAGCAGAATAGCAGGGACTTAAAAAAACTTCATGTTAAAAATGAAGGCTGTCAGCAATAGACTACTTTATAGCAAAACCTAACTTTTAAATTGCAATTTTAGATTTAAGCATCTGAACCCAGCTTGTGTCCTGTGAAAAGCCACACGCGCTGGTTTGTAGCCATTGTTCAGCACTGCTCTATTGGTCTGACCTGATGGTTCAAATCTTGTGAAGATGACAAATCCACTGGGAAGGATGATTGATATCAGTCTTTTAAACAGATCCATTATCTGCACAGGAATTGAAATAAAAACAAATAAAAGCTTGATGGTGAGCTGCCTATTCAGCTACTCATACTTATTTTTCCTGAAAGGTCATGTAATTGAAAAGTGCAATTTACTTTGCTTGGGAAAAAACAGAAGAAAGCAGAAGCTGTGACACAGACTTGCTAATAGCATAGTCAAGACACGTAGTTACACTTCGCTTACCTCATCTGCATTGTTTTCATTTACTTAATTTCAATTAGATTGCAAATTATACAGGGATTAAGGTGTTTCTACTGTGTGACCTATTCAATTTTGCAGTCAATTGATTTCTACTTATTTAGTAACTGTTTGGACATTAGCTGCCTTAGCAGTTAGATTTACACTCGAAGTCAACTCTCCAACATGGCAAAATGCTTACAACTTGAGTTCCTCATAAACATGACAGAAGAAATAGTAAGTCACTGGAAAGCAACTGGAGGAAGGTCACCTATACAGGACTTAGGTCACCAACAGCATAATCAGACAAAAGCAGACACTATAGGAGAACGTGCTAACAGAAGCAGTTAGTAAAACACTTGCAGTCATCCTTCCACGCCACCAAGGTCTTCAGTTGAAGATACATCTTCAGTTTCAGCACTCTTCTTCACAAAATACTGACGGGAAAACACTAACGAGGCAAACTTCCAAAGAGAACAAGGCAAACTCTTAGCTACCCAAACAAAGAAGGGGAGGAGAAAGGGAGAAGCCTGAATCAGAGTTGTTCAAGCTAGAGAAGGGGAGATGGGATGGATATAAGTCTTCAAAACGTAGTATGCTGCTGCATACAAGAACAGTGATTCTTTATGTCTCTGGTGGACAAAACAGCAATGGGATTAAATTGTAGCAAGCAAGATTTGGGTTGGACACAAAGAAAAATGTTCAAACTACTGAAGAAAACTGAAATAGTTTAGTCTCTGTTAGTAGAGATCTTTAGAAGTCAGACATGCAACTGTCAGAAATAGCAGAGAGTTCATCTTGATTTTCACAAGGGACAGAAATGATGGCCTTTTGAGGTTATTTCTAATCATATGAGCAACTACACAACGTTAATCTTTTCTGCCATACTAATAAATTCCTGAAAACACTTAGGACAATTTCTTTCTTAGGCAAAGGGATTTTAAGAAAGCAATCTAGAAAGATTCTAACTTTTTAAAAATTAGATTTAGTGAAAACAGACTCCCTGCTGGCAAGCCAGCCACTTTAATATAATATCAGCACAGATGTCATAAGTTAATAGGATGATACTGAGACAGATGCAATCATTAAGCACTCACCTTCTCTTTGCGTGTTATCATGTTGGCAGGCCAAGTTTCTTCTGACTCTTCACTACGTTAAAGATTAGAAGCTGATAATGGCATTAGGATAGCTAATAAGGCAGTTTGGATATCCTGATTAAATTTGTAGAGCTTTCATGTTATAAGTAACATGTATTTACAGATGTGCAAAGGGAGAAGGTGTTTCGAGATCAGCTGTCAGGCTTCACCGCTGTGCTGAGGGAGTATAAGCAAAGGAAGCACAGCAAAACCACTACTCTAAAGCAATTACACCCCGGTCTCACACAGAAAGCAAGGTCAGCTTTTACTTCAACTGCTTGCACGTTATTTGTAAGAATGACTATTCTTGACCTCTAATATTCAAAGGGAAAGAAAACCTTGACAGCCCATGCCCTTATGCCTCTGCAATTGCAGTTTTCAATGTGTTTCCCCCAGGAATTTTGGTAACAGCAACTGCACCCCTTGTGTCCTCCCCTCAGAGCTAAGTGACCACAGAATGAGCATTTAGTACTGGGGACACTCTACAGTAAGTCCAGTACATGGAAGCACTACTGACACTAACTCAACCATTTAAAATGCAATGTAAGTAGAACTTGCCAGATCATCCCCAAAAATGTATTATAAAGTTATTTTTTTCTTTTGTAGAATTTTTTTTTTTATTTTGCATGGAGTTCCAACCTTCTTTTACCCATCCCAACTGTCCAGCTCAGAATTACTAGGTTACCCTTTGCTAAAAGCCTATTATGAAGACACTGGCTGGCAACTGCAAGAGCCATTTTTTAAATTAACATTTCTGCTTGCTGATCGTGTTTTATGTTAACTCAATTTGCATTGCTCTTGTTTAGCCTTGCTGTTTAGGGGGTTGTTGTAACCTGCTTTGTGGATTGAGTAGATGTGTTTGCCACAAAGTATTCCAAGAAAAATTGCTCCAGATTAGTATTCTGGGCCACAGCTTTATTTGTATTTATTTTTTTCCTTACTGGGTTTGCTAAGCATAGAAATAGCAATCCTCCACCTTTTCCCATCATTGGTTACTCTCATTGCTTGTGTTTGCTCTTTTTTATTCTTTTTTTTCTTTAGAAGCTTGTTTTATTTTTAAGAGCCAGAGCTCAGTTACTTTAGAGAAAAGCAATCAAACAGAGGCACAGATATTGCTCTGTAGATTAACAGATAATGAATAGTATGTTTGTATGAAAGACATTCACATGCCTCGTCCCAAAAAACACCCATGTCAATAAGAATACATTCAGCTTGTAGATGGGAATTGGTACTCAACAGGAAAGGGATCTGAAAAGAGAACAGATGATTCCACTGTATTTCTTAAGTGCCTTAAAAGTGATCTAAAGGAATTAGGAGAAATCTACTAATGAAATATCAGAATGCAGTAATACTACTGCTAAGTGAGTATTTCTGAAAAAAAAAAAAAAGAAGTGGAATGATTTATCAGAAAGGTCTTTGAGAAAAATGTTGAAATAAAAAGTATAATTAAATCAAGTAGCTACCATGTAGCAAGCAGCAGAGAAGAAAGAAAAGAAGAACCTAAAGTAAAAATATTCAAGAAACGGTTGATATCCTCTTCTCCACCAAGCCTTATTCTATGATGTATATCCCCACCATCCTTCCAAGTAGGAAGTCACTGTCTGGATACAGACCAGGAAGACCAACGAGTCAAACAAACCATCAGGAAGGAGAAAAAACACTGAAAACAACAGTGGCTTTGCACAATGCATGTACACAGTCAGCAATGTGGTCGACCATTAGCACATCGATTTCTAAACCAAAAGCTAAACATAAATGAATAAAATCTAAAATAGTTCTTCTTACTCAAAGACAAGTTATATATAAAAGGAATAAATATACTATTACTACTATTCTGAGTTTGAGTAACCAGAAATAATAAAGGAACTTCAATGATTTTTTTTTTTTCCCCATTGTAAATAGAACATGAAACACGGCAAGGGATGCACAAAACAATAGACGTACTGGGCCTCTGCCAGCAATGTCAGCAATACTCATCACTGCACAGTGATCTAGGCTCTTTGGGTGGGAAATGAGGCACATTATCCAGGCTGGATTCCCAAGCACTTCCCACATCCATGTTCCCTCTCCACACAACACAACCCTTCACAGCTATACAGAAGAGGCATAACGCTCACACATGGAGACAAAACACGCTTTTAGAGGTTTACCCTTTAAAAGGCCATGCTCTGTAATTCTAAAGCCCCAAGATGGGAGCAAGTGCTTCAACCTACTAAAGCCAATGTAAAGGCTCTCACAGTCTCAAGGTAAGCACCTTAAATACTTTGCTCACCCACAATCAGAAAATTCTATGCAAGACTGTGCTCTTAGAAACTAACTGCAATTTTGTGCTTTCTAATGCGTAGTGACTTTGTGCATTGAATAGACACTGTTCTTGTAGGAAGACTGATTGTCTCTCCAATGCAACTGGAGGCTCAGTTGGAGCATGAGAACACATGCTTAAGTCACCTTCAATCCTGTAAACTTAGATACGAGTAGCTAAGAATAGGACAGTGAAAGGCTTCAGCAGACATCTACAAGTTCCTGGCAGTGATTCCTGCAGCTTGTGTTGACACGCAGGTGCGGCACAGCACCTATGCATAGATCATCTGTTTGGAAATCAGAGGTATGATGAACGTGGACAGGCATATTGAAATCTAGCTTTCATCTAGTGAACACATATACCAACAACAGTGCGACTGGAGACAGAGGCTCCGGCTAGGGCAGCTGTCTCGAAGCCTATACGGCTCCGGACTTTGCTTGGCCCAGACCATCTCTATCAAAGCCAACACACATATGTCTGTACCTGCTGTGATCGCACTAGCAGTGCAATGGAGACACTAATGCTTCAACTGCTGTTTGAAGACTGTTTTCCAGAGCACACAGAACAGACAGACTGTTGCTAGCAGGCTCTTATTTCTTTGTTATCTAATATTTCAATAAAAATAAGTTTACTTGTTAAACACAAGTTTTCTGCACCTTAATAAAAACAGTGCAGTTTGCAAAGAAGGCAGGGCAATTCCTTACCATCAGGCCCCACAACTGGAAGGGACACACACCAATGAAAGCAAACAGTTAAACGGTCTGTGGAGAATTCTAAGCACTTCAGAAGACATGAACATTGGTGTCTGCATTAGAAATTAACTGTATGCCACTCAGTCCTAAGCTTATCCTAGCAAGATAGTCCCAGAATGCAGTATCTTTTGGTTCAAATGACACATAAATTTTAAACAACATGAATTCTAAGAATTTCATACTATTTCCCAGTAGTTTTATCAGTTTTGTTCATGCTGTTATGTAGGTGTGCTTTTACTACTAATACTATCCTGCATGTCATTATGTGTGGTTTTGTTTGCAACATATTTTCTTATAATCCAAGTACAGAACTGCAATAAAAAATCACCTCTTTTCATATTCTGCTCTCATTTCATTTATATTAATGAAACTGTATAAATATAACTCATTTCACACAGCACCAAGACTACTGGTAGCCTCTCATTAGAACAAAAAAAATACACAATTAGAGGAATGTTTCAAAGAATAAAGGAGACTATGGGTAATTTTTTTTTTTAAAAGTATTAATTATATGTAGAACAGAAAACAAATAAGATGCTCAGAGCTGAAGATATATAGCTAATATAAAATATCTAATGCATACAAAAATAATCATCATCCTATTTTGCCCATATGAACATTTCATAAATAAAGCTGGTGTGATAAATATTAATATTCCATTTCCTTTCACTCACTAAAATTTCAGACCCAACAAGATAGCAATTTTGTGTAAAATACATTTAGTCCTTGAGAAGACAACAGTCCCTCATACAGAGAAATCTGAAAATTATATTGTAGAATGCTTCTTTAAACAAAAACATTAAATTTAAAGTATAGTAACTACTGATTTATTTCTGATTTTTATACAGAAAGGATTAATAAATCTTCCAAAAACTTAACATGTGTAAGTATGATTTCAAGCTTAAAAACAAATAAATGGTTTTAATAATGATTATATATTCCTACGCTCTGGGTAAGAAAAGGACTTTTCTTTCCATGTAGTAGCTCTATCACTTTCACCTGGAAAATCCTGTGTGAAAAGTATAATTTTCTATCTGTGGATTCTGCCTCTCATTTTTTTTTTTTTTTTTTTTAAATCCAGCTGAAAGGAACTCAGAATGATAGGTTTTAAGGGAAGCCACAGCGACTTAGCTTGCATCACTGGATCATTTCTTTTTCACGATTCTAGTCCTCACACACTGCTGTTGAAAGGAAGCAGCAAAAGCTGCTAATACTATTTTTCAAAGTAAAGATCTGTGCAAATGCCAATTGTTGACCCTTACAGCCTGCTACTCACCAACAGATGTTTTTTCTCACAGCCATTGTTTGATTTGTTGATGTCAACATGAGCCTGTCTGACAAGTCTCCAAGCCAGCTTGCAGTTTTAAGCCACGTAAAGCTATCATGTTCTTCAGGAGAGACTGCACAACACGCAGATGGGCTTAAACTCTACAGCCAGGTAAATGATCTAGCACTTAAAAGTTTTATTTTTCTTGTTTAACAAAAATGATCCCTGACTAGTGTAGCATAAATCATCTTCCTGGGCATAATTTTAAAACATACTGTAATGAAGCATGTATCCTACTGCAATGATTACAATGTCATCTATTCAACTTCTGCATGAACAGTCTAAATTGTAAGTCATTACAGTATTGCTTGCAATTCACTGTTTGGTTTTTTTTTTAAACTATGAAAACTCATGTGACAGTAGACGCTGTAAGAGAGCAGTGTAGAGGTCAGTTAGGATAAAACCATGCTGCAATCACGTTTCAGCATTGTCATCTTTGTGTACAGTCTTGTTCTCCAGAAGGCTTGAAGAGACCTTTCCATCAACAAACCTTTTTGTTAATTAAATATTCTTACTCATTTACATTTTAAAGTTTAAACATATGTTTAATGTGTAATATTATACATTCACTATAAAAAGTGATCTCAAATGAAAAATTCAATGTTTCATTTAAAATCCTTTAAAATGAGGTCCTGTAAGTTACCGGAATAGGGTTTTTTTTGTGTGTGAGTTTTTTTGTTTGTTTGTTTGTTTTTTTTCCTGGAAAACATTCTTTCCTTCTGGAAGACATTTTTCAAAAATTCTTGATCAGCGCCCATTGTAACGTTGTCATTGTCATCTCCAGAAGGGGACTGAGAAGCCAAAGAGTTTGTGGACCTCCAAACAGAATTCTGTAAGACAGTGGAGAATTGAGCCAACTGCTCTCAGCACAGTCTAATATATATTCACACAGATTTGTCCTCCTCTTGCTTCATTCTGCCTGCATCCTCTGAGATGTCAGGCCTATTCACTGGATGTCCAAGAATTATATGGTTCCCCACTGTGCAACCTTTTAAAGGTTCGATGCCTAATAGGAGTGGAGTTTTCACTGTTTATGTTCACAATATTCCACGATGTGTAAAAATTCACGGACACAGGAAGAGGCACTTGATGAATGCAATCTCTTACAGAATGTGCAGACTGATGAAAATCAATCTCCAAATCATAATTTAACAATAACTAAAAATGTTCAAAATTAGAGAATAGAAAACTACAGAGAATAATGTTAACTATTGATTTAGAATTAAGATCTCCCTGCTCCAGTTCTCTTTGGATGTTCAATGCTCAATTTTGGAGCAGGCCTGCACAACTCCCTTTGCACGCAGGACTTAATCACCATCTGCACATAACTCAAAGTTTAGGCTCATACATATTTGGACATCTCTATCTGGACAGATGTACAGTAGTATCAGGCAATTCTACTAATCTGGCACATACATTACATCTATCTAAACTGTGTGTTTATTATGAAATACACCATTACATATATCCCAAAGTACCTTTACATTATTTAACATTTGGTAACTTCTCATTCTCCAATTGAACTGCTGGGACAGTATGTCTGAAGATTGGACCTTCCATAATAAGGCCATGACAAGTGTCAATGTATTAAATACATGAAAATTCTTCTGACGAGAATACTTTGGGGAATATCACATCTTTTTCTATACTAGTATTTCCACAATTAGCAGGTGATCCACATATTCCCTTCAAAGCCCGTACTACATGTTGAGTACAAAGCAAGCATTAAAATTGTATTTCTAAGATAACTGGGATACAGCACTCAGATGCAGAATATCTATTTATTCCACGCTGTTCTAAGCCAATTGCTTTCTGAAGGACTCCAAGGTGAAAGGATCACAATCACATAACAGCGGTCACTTTACAGTGATTTAAACAGTTCAGCTGGATAATTTCTATGTTGTTGTGCTTTTCAGCAATAACAAGAAATATTAATACAAAAAATATTAAATTCTAGATAAGTGTTTGTTTCTTGGAAAGAGTGAATAATGTTAAGATATTGCAACAGTTCAGCATTTGCTCTACTTAAATTTGGTTTTGAGGATCAGTCACACTTCTATGAAAGAGGTGAAATAGTCTTGAATTGATCAAGGGTCACTTGTAAATGGTTTCTCACAGATAATACAGTGAGATGATCACTAGCTGTGACATAGCTATATCTCTATCAAATATGGGCATGTGACCCATGCGTAAGTCAGCCTTCACTTTGCAGTGGTTTGCCCTAAGTTTTTCAGTAGGTCCATGGAAATTACCTGGTGAGAGACCATGTTATTAATGCTCAGGCAAGCGTAAATGATCAATAATGCTTGAGAAAAAAAAGCCAGAGCATGCCAAGGTGACAATACAGAAACTGAGACAGAACTCTGATTAGAAAGATCTCTTTACAAGGAAGGATCTTAGCTATTTTCTCAAGCTAAGTCAGTTTGTCTCAATAAGGACCATATATTAAGAAGGAAAGGTTATATCCAGAGGGCAAATAGGAATACAATTGCCTAAACAGGAGCATCAAGTCTAGCTAGTCCAGAGATTGTGGGGGAACACATTTTTACACAGATTTTTATTTTCTCTTCACTAGGAAAAGTGAAAAATTAACAGAGAAGAGATAGCGTGAAACAAAACAAAGCAGTGGTCCAGTGCCAAGTGATTTAATTCTAGACAGCCTCGAGCTTGACCCCCAAAATCTCTTAACTGAAATGTTTAGTCCTCATGGGGGCATAGTGGAAATCTTTCTAAACCATTTCAGAAAGTGTGTCCTGCCCTCAGCCAGTATACCTTCATGAAGAGGGGAAAGCAAGTAAAACTAATTTTTTGAAAGTGTACACTTACTGAAAAGTGTCTGCTGGTGGAACGATGAATTTCCAGACTGCCTCAACTTTACTAAAGAGGCAGTTACTGTCAAGACAGTATGGACTCAGAACAGTGTGCGTGACTTCTACAGTGGGGATCACACCACAGAAATCAGCAAGTACTTAATGCAGATTGGTTAAATAAGGTATTCTAGAGAAAAAGAGAAAACATCATTTCAGGATCCTTTTTCTGTCTCAAATCCAACCTAACTCATGGGCCTCAGCAGAACTAATATGAATACTAGTTTTGTGACCTTCGGGGTAAAAGTCATTTCTTTATGTACAATTTCTAAAAAACAGTAAACGAACAATTACCTGAGAGCTAGTACCTCTCTATTATTTCAAATGAGAGGCCTTATCTAGACAAGCTTTTTCTTAAACATTCACAAGACTAAAGACTTCGGAACTGGAAAAAACAATGAAGAAATCATTCTATAAATGAAAGCAGCACAGGAGCTAATTCAGGATGCCAACAAAGGACAGGAGAAAGCAGAGATTTTTGAGCTGTTAAGAGCGGAAAATATCATGTTGCCCAAACTGCTGGTAACTCTCACATTAGGGCACTTGCCCAGGCACATACCCTCCACTCTAAACCTTCACACACATTGAATAAGCCAGGCAACTAAGTGCCACTCAAGAGGCAGGGAAACCACAATCTACAGGAAGGTTTCGCTTGGCAGTGAGATTTGACTGTACATTATGTCCAAGTCACTAGGAAGCATACAGACAAAGCAAAGATTAAAAAGCTGAAGTAACACTTTGGTTCGAAAATGAAGCAGTTGTTCTGTAAGAAAGAGACTCGATCCTTATCATGTTAAGCTCAATCTCGTGAGTCTTTCCATAAAAGAAAATAAGATATGGTTATACAAAGAAGAACTGGTGAAGATATTCTTTAGAGACTTAAAAATCCAAAGAAAATTTACAATGGCAATAAAAAGGCATATGACTGAGGATGTATATAAAGGAATAGTGCAAACAAATTTTGGTGCAATACTACGTACAACTAACAAAGAACATGGATGCCAAAAAAGAGTACAAGCACTGTACAGATTCACTCCCCATTCAAAAAGTAGAGATTTATAATTATCAGGCAGCCCAAATTCAATTGTTTGACAGAGCCTGGAAAAAAAATCATTAAACAATCAATTAATAATCGTCTACAGGATACTAAAGTGATGAAAATAGCCAACACAGACTTGTCAAGAGCAACCTGTGCCAAACCAATTAAATTTCCTTCCTTTAGAGGTAACTGGTTTAATTGATAAGGTAGAAGCAGATGATGTAATAGAGCCTCACTTTAATAAAGTTTTAAAAACTGCTAGACATAGAATCTCCATAGGCAAGCTAGGGAAATATTACATAGATGAAAAAAACCTTCAGGTAACTCCTTAATTAATTTAAAGGGTATGTTCAAGGAGCAATTATCATTATTCTGATTTTGAACTGAAAAAAAAGTATTAAGATGGAAATTCACAAGGTTCCATCCAAGCACTATCTAAATTATACTCTAGAAAAGAGGATAAAATGGAAAAAGTGCAGGTGAAAAAAGGCAGGAGGACATGCAATTGGAATTTTGTGATCCAAAATGATCTTTACAAATTGGAAACAAAGTAAATAAATAACTCTAGGATGAAATTTGGTAAAGGTAGATTCGAAACATTGCTTGGGGGAATAAGTCATGAAATGCACTAAAAGAAAATAAGGAGTAAGGGGCCAGACAGTAAAAGTGAAGAAAAGAATAGAGGGCGTAGAACATGAACAGCATTATTCAAAAAGACAAACTCACTCCTGAGGTACTAGCAGGACTTCAAAATGTAGAAAGACAATTATTCTTGACACTGATAGTATGAGCCAGGTTCTGAGACCCCAAAATAGATGCTGTCAAATTGCAGACTTTACATGAGGAAAACAATAAAGACAACAGATTTTAGAACACGACATATAAAGAAGAGCTGAAGGAATGTGATGTATTTGATTTACAAAAGAAAACATTAAAGAGAGATTCATGAGAGACTTACAATGTAAAAATCTGCAAAATGACAGTCATCCTATGCCGGGCAGGAAAAAACAAAAGACAGGCATTATAATTTGCTTCAAAGATTTACTTTAGATATTAGGAAAAGTTTTCTGACTAAAAGAGGTACTAAGCCTTCAGAGATTTCTAGAAAGGCTGTAGAAACCCTTTTGATTTGTTGGTGCTACAAACACATTAGACAAACAGCTACTTTGGTGCAAAGGGACGCATAAGATGATTTCTTGCAGAGCTCCTAGCCTTAATTTCCTATAGTTAATGGATGACTTTGTTACAGCCGATCAACTCTAGACCAACAAAAATCTAAACAACTTAAGAAATTATTTCTAATTTTTTTTAAGGAAAATTAATCTTAGCAATTTTTAGTGAAGGTCACTAGAACACATACAATAAAATAGATATTCAATTCCAAATGTGATTGAAACTCATTAGAGGTGGGAAATGTGAATGTTTTATATTTTTATTGACTTTATTTAGAGAAAATTTCTTTTTTTCAATCATAATTTGTTACTACAGATCAAGCTACTTAATGACAAAGACTGCTGAGCTTATAGTGTTTATTGGGAATCAAACCTTGCATTCAAAGACTAATTGCAATTAAGAAAAATCTGAGAATTTAGTACTTTCGGCAAAATACTTCTAAAAACAGCTCCTTCAGATGGAAAAGATGAGCCCCTTTGACATTTAGGACAAGAGCTTAATGAACTGTAAACCATCACATATGGTGACAGCATCCCTGCTGTAGGAAGTGAGGGACAGAAAAATGAATGGAAGAAAACCACCTATTCTCAGTCACTTTATCAAATGACTAATTAAAAATCTGAATACAATCAAAGTGAGCCAGCCTCAGAAATAAACATTTTCACCTTATGAGTAGAGTTGACCCTTTACAGCTGTTTCACTCAATGAGGAAACATACCTAGTGATTGTTTTGCACAAATGACTTACCACTCAAATCCAAATCTTGTCTTTTTCTAAACACTAATGAGTCGGATTAGGCATGGCCTCAGGAGTGAGATTTCCAGCCCTACAGAGAGGATGCTTAGAACATATCTCATATAGTAAACCCATCTGTTTCCCTAATACAACTCCACTGGCTGATTTATTAATGGTTGCCAAGAAATCACACTGCTCATTTATTTTCAATGTTTGGGGTTTTTTACCTGTTGGGTTTTAATATGGGTGTTTAATTAATACCTTTCATTTATTAAGAGAGTTAGTGCTTTGGTAAATATGAACCAATCACCAAGCAGTCAACGTGACGTTCAAGTACTCTGAAAGGTGGAATACTGGCATGAGAACAGAAGTAACCTAAAAGCTGTATAATAGAGAATTGACCATCTATTTAAGACTGGCACTTTTTTTTTTTTCTCTTTTGCAGTCTATCAACAGAAATTTCTAGGCTTTAGGAAATGTTTTCAAACACACAAGCAGTTAAATCTGGATTTTGCAGTAAAAAATTGCTCCAGTGTTGTTATTACTTGACAATATGCTGACCAATTTTTGTGCTGCTGTGATATCCTGTTGATAAAGCTGAATGCATTAATACAAAACCAGAAACAAAACAAATGTGATTGCTTTTCTGGCTAATAGACTAGCAAGCACATAACAAAGAAATAATGTAATGAACATACTATGTGGTAGTCCTATTTATCGATAATTATCTTTTACATATCTGAGTAAGCTTATGTTCCTGAAGGTGTAGGGATGCCCTAGAGGAATAAAAGCAAGAATTAACACTCTAATGCACTTGCTAATTAGGATTTAATTAGGGAATTTAAAAAATGCAGAGTGCATGTTTTCAGCAAGTGCATAATTACCAACCTACTGCTTGTGGGGGATTTTCCCCTGTATTTTCTTCATTGTAAATATTATAATTGTCATTTTAGGCAAAATTCAAGAAATTCAAATTCTATTTCAGTTTTCAGGAAGAAATATTTTTCCTCTGGCACATTTTCATCCATCATAATTCTTTAACATTCCATCCTAATTTATAATATTTTTCTACATTACTAATTCAGCGTAAAATACATTAAATTGCTTTTTTCATGCTTTTTCAATGTACACAGGATGTTCCCTACAAATTACACTAACATTTTCCTTCAGCCTCCGCTGTTAATCTGAATAACATTTATGACCTATGGGTCAACATAAGTAGCTCTTCCAAACAAGGTGCAAGCCTTTCTAGAATTTTTTTTTTCCTCCAAGAAAAAGAACATCATGAAAATGCCATGCTCTATTTCAACATAGCAGTACTCCCTCAACACCTCCTTCCTGCTCCCATCTTTCGCTACCAACTAGGTGTCCCACTTCTTTTAGAAGCTGATGGTATCCTGACATCAATATTCTGTGAATTTTGAACCTCATCTAAAATTGCACAACACTAACAAGAACTTTTTCCAGTCATTTCTGGCCAGTTGGGAATTCTCTAAGTCTGCTCGCCGGAGAATCCACACAAGAGAGAAATCAACATGCAATAAAGGCAAATTTTAAAGATTTCTCTAGCTGGGCTTTGAAATGAATTTTTGACTAGGGACCTTCTAATGAAAGGGAATTAGCAAGATGATTAAAGCTTTAAGAAAATCTGATTTGCATCAGTATTTTAATTCTTTCAAAACAGATTCTTTAAACACAAGGTAATCTTGTCAAATACCTTTCCTCCTTAATTATTAATGCTAACTGCTGTTCTTCATTGTTTTCTTTTCAAAAAAAAAAAAACCAAACCAAACTTCTTCAGTGAGCTTCCTTTGCTATTTCTTGATTTCTATTTCTACAGGCACAGTGCTCAATAAACCCTTAGGATATGCACAGTGTGTAATTTGCTTCACTGGAAGACCATCACATAACAGTGTCCTGATTCTTCCCACTTCTCCACTTTAATCCTTGGACATCTTTACAACCTACTATCAGACTCTAGCATGGTTAACATCCTTCCAAGTGACTATACCTTTTCATTCACTCGGAATATGACTGTATAGAGAGAATGACAGTAAAACGGTTGACTTTATAAGAACTTATTGGATAGAATACCAGTGAAAGCATTGATAGCATAGCCTGCCAGATGCTTCAGAAAGCCACGGCAGGATTTTATATGGCACAGAAAACACATATGAACCAAGAGTACAACACTTATTTGGGTTCGCAGTTAATGCTGTGGAGTAGTGGTAAAATCAACTTGTGAGTTTAGAGATTTGAATGTCTGCATTAACTTTCTTTGTTTT
Organism: Ardeotis arabs; assembly: GCA_011801015.1. Lineage (NCBI taxonomy): Eukaryota > Metazoa > Chordata > Aves > Otidiformes > Otididae > Ardeotis > Ardeotis arabs. The sequence goes on along the minus strand of JAAGAY010147083.1, from coordinate 160,512 downwards.
CATATGCTACACTTTTATTAATTTGCTGAACCAAGATATGAAAGAATGCAAGTAAAGTGAAAACCAAGGGAAAAAAAACACCCACCAAACAAACAAGTAAAAGATCCTCTAATAAGATAAAGTCCTGATACTATGTTTAGTTGCATGAGTGATTTTTCCTGCTGTTATTTAAGCAGGCAATTTGGGTTCTGCTTCACTGAAGCCACCACGGTATTACTGGCAGGCGGGGGGAGAAAGCAGCCCTTTGCATGCACAAACACTCCACACAATTGGATTAGCCAGAAAGAAAACAATATCTAGGATGTTAAGTGAGAAATATTAGTGATACGCATTTATGTTAAACATTAAATCATCTAACTTCAAACCAAATACTTTATCTTAAAAAGAAAATAAAAATATGAATTCCTCCCTATTTGTAAAAATTGTTGAATCACTTTAAAATGACCTGGAGTTGTACTTCATTTCCTTTAATGCTAAATACTGAAGCTTATTAGGAACAATCAAAGTATTCCAGAAAACAAATTAGGAAGATAGATCTCTGACATTCAGTAGTCACGAGTTCCAAGTTAAGAACAGAATTCATTGCTTCCAAAGATCACGCCCCATCTAACAAACAAGTGAAGTACATTCTTAAACAGATGTGCATTTGATTTGCTTCAGTGAAGTTACGTTTTTAAAAAAATATTAAAAGCTTACATAACTTCATTGCAGTGTATCTATATTGTTGGAATATAGACCAGCAAAGAGCCAAGACCTCAGGCTTTATTTAGTCTTCCCTTTGCTCTCATTCAGCACACAGGTTCACCCACACTCAGCAGACTAGATTATAACATAACACTAGGCAACAGCTAATAAGTTTATGCTCTCAGTACATCACTCACCTGCCTTTGATATCACAATATTTAAATGATCACTAACAGCATGAAACATTTCAGCTAAGTCTTTGTAACGATTACAAATTAAATCCTTTAAAAACATTTTTATAATCCATTTTGTTTGAAACTTTTTTTTTTCCAGTAGCTGTACTGAATTTCAAGCCATCATATTGGATTATGTTAAAAACAGCACAAAAAGGCAAAGCTTTTATTAAAACATAGTTGCATGAAAGATTTCAGATGAGGTGAAATTTAGCAGATGTTTTGTAGATAATTACTAGGTCACTTAAAGAAATATTTACTTTTTGACTACTTACCATGCGTACAATAAAACAGGTGTTTTCCTACTAGCACTGTTTGAAGAAGGATCCCGGATAGATTTTGTTTTGTAGAAATGCAGTTTGTCCTGCTGAAATATCAAACGTCGACTGAAATACTTCATAAATTTTTCAAAGATGTAAGTTTTTACAGAAATACTTTTGAAAACATCTGAACAAGAAATTAAGAGCTGAGAACCTATTCCGCTATTTTCTACAACATTTCACTAACGCCAACATCTAGCATACCACTGCAGAGCTGAATGTATGTGTGTTACAGTTTCAGTCACCTCTGTACATCTGCAACCAAATTCCACAAAATAAGTACGCTCTCAATCACTTTGTGGAGAAATCCATTTCTCCCTAGCAGCTACCACAGGAAGCCTGACAAGACCAGGTTTATGTTTAATGTATAGGCTATGGGAGAAAGATGGCATTTCGTGTGAGGACCAGAAGCGCTTTCTCTCCTCCTCCAAGGAAAAGAGTCAAGCATTTAGTCAGCGGAGAACTCAAGTGCATTCCAGCCGGAGCCCCAGTCTGAATGACCAAAACATCATCAGTAAAACTTGTTTTATTTACACATCTCTAGCTAGAACTGGAGTGTAAGTTGTCAAATAACATGCTGGTTGTTACTACAGCCAAACACAGAAATCACAGTCTGACACGAGCAATTCTGTCTCAAGAGTCCACTCTTACCAAAGAGACACAGTGCAAAGAAAACTCTCACACTGTGGCACAGTTTGACACCCATAAAATCTGCATTCACAGAGTCCAGTATAGCCAAATACAGCGTACCTATCTAAAAGTAGACACTCACCAATACCTACTTCAGAAAAACTGACATAAATAATAATATCACAATTTAAGTACTTTTGTGCAAAGTTACACCTTGGAGGGTTTCTGTAAAATTTCAGCTGCTTAAGGCAAGCCTAAAGTATGACAGAGATATATTCAAGTTGGTTAACATACAATGGAATTTTAGGTACTGGATTTTTTCTCACTGCAGCTACATCAACACATCTTCTGTTGTGGAAGTTAATAAAGTAAGACATATTTGGCTAATAAGGCAGCTTCTACTATCCAAGTCATATCCCCTAGGTGTCTCTATGTCACATTATAATCTAGAAGCTGCCTCAAACAGCACCAAGTTGTAGGAATAACTGCTAGGGACAGCACAAGCTCTGGTGTTTTGTGTTCACATTTTTCTTTGCCATGAAACTTCATCCCACAGCATATTTAATACAAATTAACCCCTAACCTAATAACTTCAGTCTACTAAATTCAGTCTACTATTCCTGTTGGGAATTTTCCACAAGCGATATTTTGTGGGTATGAACAATGTAAAAACACAGAATCTAAATACAGAAGACAGAGTTCCTGAGTCACATCTCATTAAAAACAGCAATCCACTGACTTCAGGTGGAGTGGCTGGCCTGTTCCAAGACTGTACAGGAGTGGTAGAAATTAGCACTGGAAAATATGAGATTGGAGCTTCTGGGCTGGCAGGATGAGGAGAGACCACAGTGAAACTAAGTTTAACTTCTGCAGAGAAAGTAGCAACAGCTAAGCTCAGTCTTAAAGAGTTTTTTTTTCTTTCTCTGTACTACAGGAGACTACAGATAATGCTATACATAAAAAGCAATTCACTGTTAGCAATAATACTTCTCTCCCTCTTATCTTTACTTTCCCCATCCTGTTTTCTTGAAATAAGATAAATAAACATCAGGTCATACTCCTGTCCCATTTTTTTAACAAGAGACTTCACTTTAACCAGACTGCTAACATTCAGATGTTCTTCTTAAACCAAGTATATGAAAAAAAAAATTGGAATAATTCTAGCTCCTCGTACACAGTAGATCCATTCTGTTTTATGTTATTAAAAGAAAAAAAATATAAGACACAGCATTTAAAATTGTAGTTTGTAAAGCTGAAAAGATCTAGTATTTGTTCTGTTTCTCATGCCTAATTGGCTACATTATCATTCTAATAGTATACACAATGAAGAAAGAATGATGAAGAAAACTCTAAGAACGGAGATTCTTTTTCTTTTTATTCTACCTCTCAGCTGTGTCCATAGCTGTTTTACTGTTTTCCAACAATACTTGTTACTTTACTTTCTCAAGGCCAACTGTGGATCTGTAGATCCACATCCAGTTGGAAAACATCTCACACAGATACTCCCTCATGCACATCCACAGCTCTGCACTTTCAGACTTTGCTTCTATCTTAAGATGCTCCATGGAACCCAAACCTACATTGTGCTTCTAGCTCAAGACTGCTGGACCAAGAAGGCAAAAGGAGTTTGCATACTGACATGGGTCCAGCTGGACTTCTTTGAAGATGATGGAAGATTGTTCACATCTTTCTACTTGTTCACATATTTCTACTTAGGTAACGGAAGATCTGAGATGCTATTCACAAACAGAAACTTAGTGAATGGCTTATGCTCCAGTTCACCTATTCCAATTTTAGTACAGAGAGGAAATGAGACCAGTTACTATTTTAGTCATGTGTCTCACACTTAAATAGTGAAGATACAAGTGCCAGTAAAGATAAGGCAAACTCTTTCTTCACAGTAAATCCTAATGAGAACTCACATCAATTTCCAATAATTTATTCAGTAGGCCTTTTAAATCAACCATTTTCCTCATCACTGCCTCTTCCATCTCTTCCTTCCTGACTCTGCAATTAAGTCATAATGCTGAACTTGGGATATCAACATCCTGGCTTTCCAAACATAAAGCTCACTGAATGGATCAGTTACCCACTTAAGAAGCTTTAATGTACAATGTGGCTTTGGCCAAAGGTGAGATAGCAGCATGTGCTTCCCTTCCTCGGTTCTGATGCCCTGTTATAACACAGCCAATGAGCACACCCATGGACAGCCACAGCTAACCTCACAATCAGGATTTCAGTTTGCCTGCAGATTCAAAAAGCAGAGCCTATCAATGTTGTTGGGTGCTCAAAGATGAACAAAACAGACTCTACCACTAGATACGTAGCAGAAGAGTTTATGAAAAATATTCTGATTCTCATTGGGTTTAAATTCTTAAGCATTTGCTTACGATGTCTACAGTGGCACACACAAAAGAAACAACATGCCCTACAGCTACAACATGGCTTTATTTTGTATGCATTAAGCATATACACTCTATTAACATAATACAACTCTCCTGGTATTGATTAAACATAAAAACATATCACACCTTAGTACTTCAGGTAACAATATCTTTTGGCCTTAACTTCCTTCTAGTTACATCTATTTAACTTCTAGTTACATTTATTCTTAATCTATTCTAACACCATCATCATAAGCTCAAGGCTTACTCTCATTAGAATTATTCAATTACTTTTAAAAACAGCAATAACAGCAAAAAATTCAAACCTAAACTCCCCACATCTCTGTAAGTGACATGTAGCTTAACTTTGTGCCGGCTGTTCCATGCTTCTAACTTTTCAAATAAAATTAGGAAAAAAAATAAGTGTTACTTCCTGCAATTACTTTTTTTTTTTTGGTAAGTTAACTTAGAAAACCCCAAGTCTGGTTCCTAAATCAGGCATCATTATTTTAAAGATCTATGTATGCAAGAAATATTATATCTATAACAAATTAATTGTGGTGCTTTTACAAATACAGAAGATCTAGGTCTTTAATTCTTTGTTCTTTAAGTCTACCTCTTTTAGGTTATTTTCTTGCTTTCCTAAAACACACCAGTCCTTTTAAGAGGCTGTAACTTTTTAAGGAGGCCTTAGGGGTAATATATTTACAATATACTATGTAATCACTAGCACACAGATTTTTAACCCTTCGCTGTGAAAAGCGGCGCTACTCACTCCTGCTTCCTCCCTCCTGACTAGCCACCACTGTAAACCCACGTGGTAAAAGCTTCATACTGTGCCCAACCACCAGGTACACTTTCTATGTAATCAGAATTAAAACAATAACGCTTTTAACTGCTTTGATAGTCTCTCCAGAGATCTGAAATAACCTAAAACTGAAAACATGAAATCTGCCAAGATGCTGCAAATTTTATTGAGTGCAGACATTTCCCAAAGGCCTCATGCCGCTCACAGCTGTACCAGAGGTACAGTGGCACACAGGGAGACTCAGAAAAGGGCAACAATTCTGAAAACACTACTAGACCTCATCGTTTGAGAAAGTATTTGAGCCTTCACTGCAAGAACAGAAGATAAAGAAGGGAAGATAAAGAAGGACACTCGCTGGAACCTTTTCATACATACACTTGCATGCAACGAGGCAATTACCTTTGTAATGTCATGCGTTTGCCAGAACAAATGATGATGCACATAACAGAGCTTCTGGTGAGGATTAGCCACTGCACAACTGATGTGCACTGAAGAGAATCTGTTTAAGATGACAAGTAATTACCTTTGATTCAAGCTTGATTGCAGTTGACTTGAAGACAAGATATTGTACGAGCTTTTCTAGTATAGAACACCTCAAGGTCCTCACAATATGTATCAAGTTGGGATGGTATTAACTCATCTTTGACAGAGAGATGAATTGTCTTGCTCCCAAGAGATTTTACGTTCAGTTTTTATTCACTGCAAATGTAGCACTTGGGACTTTAGACCTTTACTGCTGTTCAAATTCATATTCCTCTTACCTAGTTTTAATACCATAACATACATCTTTCAAATATATTCATAATTTATACATCATTAAAATATAATTTTGTCTCTAGTTTAGACATGCTTTTGAGCTTTCTTGCTCATGATGACACATTACAAACATTCTTTACTCCCTCACTGTTTTCAGCTTTTTGAGGTTTCCTGCCTACACAGAACGACAGTTTCACAAGGTCTACACAGCCTTCCCACACAGAGTCACGCTGCCAGGACTCTGAGCTGGCTGACAGCAAGGCACAAACTTCAGCATGTACCTGAACCTGCCTCAGAAGCAGCTGACAGCCTTCTTAAAGAGCTATGGCTTGGGTATATCTTATATACAGACCTGATGAACCATTTTGAATGAAGACAGACATTTTCTGGGAATAATATATATCTCAACAGCTCTGCAATGACAGGAAATAAGTAATCTATTCCTGAAGGTCTTTTACTCCTGTCTATCTCTCTCTGTTTCACAAGCATCTGCTAGCACTTGTGAAACATTCCCTCATGGGTTTTTAAGCCTATTTATATTAAGCCTGAATGTGGGAGCACTCTTCAACCCTTTTCTTGCGTCCACTGCACAAAGAATAATATAAAAATACACAAACCTCTCCCTTTTATTGTAACATATCTCCATGCAAAAGTATGTGTTTTTTCCCTTATTGTCCATTGTTTCACCCTCTTTGAAGACATGCAGTGAGTAACCAACCTGAACGTGTTTTCGCACTGGCATACTAACATGGCTTTATACAAGTGGAGGCAGATTTCTTGCAGTTCAAACAGGTTTGTATCCCCATGAACTTACTTATTCTTTCAAAATGAATGATACTAAAGGTTCTATAACAGAAAAAGAAGGTGAGGTGCAGCTGACAAGCTATTAGGTCAAGAGAAAGGTGAAAGATTTGAAAGACTAAAAAAAAAATAAAAAGTCTTTGCATGCTTCTAATGGCATTTCTTCTACTACACTGGGGAGGAAAAAAACGTCACTGCAAGGTGATGTAAAGGGTGAGAGGGGAGGAATTTCTGTTGCAGGAGGAAGAAAAAAAGGCAGTCAGATCCTGCAAGGACACCTCAGAAACCCACAGTGCTGTTGTGCAAGAATAAAATAGAAGATTGAGAATAATTTTTTTTTGTGAATGTTATAAAAGTTTAAGAATGGATTAGGGCATATAGAATTCTGCTAATAAAGATTATTACAGGCATCAAACTAAAATGCAGCTTCTTACTCTATTCACATTGGAATCCACAGACTGGGTGATTCTTGATCTAAAAGGTTTTGGCCCAGGGGTTGGATCTGATCATTCAGCATCCTTTTGTCTTAGCTTCTGCCCTTCTGGAGAAGCTGAGAAACACAGAAGTCTGGACAGTGAAATGTCCATCCCAGTGCCCATAATATTTTTTGTCACTACATTAGCCATGAAAGACTGCTGTTGCTCTACCACCTAAGAGCAGCAGATAAGCCCGTAGGCATATATTTCACTGCACAGTGTGGTTCAACATAGAAACAGCAGTAGCTATTATCGCAATCCCAATCAAAGCTTGGGTTCAAACCTCCACAGCTTCTGAAGTTATATTGTTGCTCAAAAGAAATTATATTATTGACTCCAGACATACTTCTTGACCACAGTTTCCTGACCAGCTACTATTGCCGTGTTGATTAGGCAAGTGGCAGAACACATACCAACATAATACAAGGAGCACAGGCTAATTAAAATGGCTTTTAATTGACTGAAGTATTTGTTGAATCATGTGTGTATGGGAGACAGGAGTAAATGGCTGGCTATCAGAGAAAAAACCTCATGTTATGTAAGAACAAATTAATATTAAATAATCACTTTAATTTATGTCTTATGCCTCCTTTATCTTGTTATTTTCTGCTGTAGCAAAATTCTGTCCTCTGCCAGTGAATTGTATTAATTGTCAGGCCAACAAAGAACTTCAAGAAAGCTTCTCAGTCAAAGGTCTCCAAAGTCAATGTCAGCAATAAAAGTTGGCTCTGGAAAATTCAGGCAAATTCCAGTTGATATTTTTTGTTTTGGTTTGGTTTTTTTTTCATTTAAATAGGTTTGCTAGGCTTAAGTTGTATTCAATGCTACCAGCCAAAAGTGGCATACACAAACTTGTCTGTTCCTTCCAGATTCTTCAGCAGTTTTCAGAATTCCATTAGACTACATAGAGATTTAAAAGGGATAAGTCATTTCAGTTAAGTAATATCTCAAAGTCATTTCTGCTTTTAGTTGCATGCATTTTTAACTGAGCTGTACTTGTAAGACTTAGCTCCACTTCTTATGAAATAATATGCGAGTTTCAGCATGGATCTACTGCAGATTAAGGTCTACTCAATCTGCAAACTAAGAATTAACACAGTTTTCTTTAACACTGTAAAATTTTGAAAACAAACAGATCACGGGAAGTACCAACTCATCTCATTACAGCTGACACATTCACACCTTTGCTGATAGCGTATTTTGGCTAGAGAGAGCTTTCTGCAAGGTTGGGTTAACAATGCACCAGAGTTTATGTTTACAGACTGATAGCTCTATCCTGGAAACTGAAAAAAAAAAAGACAGTTTCTTGAGCAATTAAAGAATATAATGTAGTATTGGATACTGTAGCCTGGTGTTTTTTTGCTTTTTCCCCCCCTAGTTTTTTTTGGTGGGGTTTATGCCTAATGCTGCTTCTGTTACTGAAACAATTATCATCATCAAAGTGTGCAATCCTAGGATCAAAAGGACTACATCAGCGCTTCAGTTCTTCAGGCATTCAGGACTCCTCTTTTTTTTTGGCACTCTTGTAATTTAAATATAGCTGCAATGATTATATTTCAAATGTTGTAAATGAGAAATAATTCATGGTAGAGATCATCTACATTTAGATTGCCACAGCCAAATGCCATTCAAACACTGAACTCTTACTCGAATCTGAATTGATGCCAACCCTTCAGTTTTCGTAAGAGTGTAACTGACAGGATTGTAACATCGGTAACTGCAGGTCTTTGTGGTCATTCCGTTTCAAGGTCAGCATAACAGCAGGATAGTATTCTCCTGTGCATTATTCCACAGTGTGGTCATTGCTCATAAGATTACTGTATACACGGTAAATTCAAATAGGATTTGGTGACTATTTGGAGCATAGTGTGTAAGGTTTTCTTAGTAAAGAAGATGAGGCTTACCCTGCAACGATCTAGACTTTATTCAAATCCTTTTCAAAATCAGGGACAATCTTTCTGTTGGACATCTGAGCATTCCTCACAAAACTCACACTTAGAGCTTCTAAGAATGACTCCTATAATCATAAATACATATATGCTAGTACAAAAGTGAAAAGAACAGTTATATACTGGGTTTTTCATTAAGCTTTACTATAAGGTCACTAGTCTCCTCAAAAGCGAAATGAAAAATTAATGATGTATTTTTCTTCAAATTTGCTGAGAAACACTTTAGCACAACTACCCACATACAAAGTTTTATATTTTCAAGTACAGAAATTATCACTTTTCCACCTCCCTCCCCCAATTTTAATTTGAGGCTACCTATAAGCCATAGCAACACGTACCTCCTATTTCGCCTCTTCAGACAAAGTCCAGTTATTTTCAGCAAGGCTGGAGATCTTTGGTTCATACCCTCACAACCCAAACACATTTTTTCCCAGTGAATATTACAGAAAAAAAGCTTAAAGCATTATTTCAGTCCATTTAATTTGTTTTCCTTTTTCTTTCTTTTTGACCTTCAAGTGCTATCACATGGAACAAGTACAAAACACAGAACACTAATGAGGACACTCCAACCACTCTTAGTAACTCTTAATAAGCAGTCTTCATGTACTGTATGAATCAGCACCACTGTATGAAAAATTCCCTCAGTTTTCAGGTAATATTCCATCACATTATGCGCGTTTCTCACAAAACCCTTGCCAACAAGAAATTTACCATCACCTCTTCTCAAACTCAACACCCTGTTAGGATTACTTTTAGTTATTTCAAATAAGATTAATGAGGTACTCACTTTAGTTTATTTTTTATTCATTAACAATTTATTCAACTATAATACAGCCTAAATCAACAATTATGGGATCTCTGTTGTTTGCTTTTAATGCTTTAGGCACCATCAGGATTTACTGTTCACAATTGAAAAAAACACGCAAAGGTGCTCTGGATAATTTTTCCTCTGGAAATGTACATTTACAATTAAAATGAATTGCAATGATTAAACATCAACACTTTGCCTCAATTATCAGACTACTCACATTACAAAAGAGAAACAGTAAAATATTTATTTGCAAGAATTAGAGAACTTTACTTTTGGCCTTAGTGAAGTCTAAAATGCTCATTAAAGGTCTGAGTGAGCTTTGGAATACTCAGTTTCCCATTAAAACTAAAATATTGACCACAACACACACATTTCTTCTTCTGAGCTCACCTACAGCTCTAAATCAATTCCTCAATTGTCTGATACTTGAAGCTTTTTTGAAAATATCAGGATACGAAGAAACAATGAGCATCAATCGCTTGAATGAAAGTATTTCCCTTTTTGTCCTTTCTTGATGCATAACTTTTTAAAGAGGAAAAGGACAGAAAAAAATCCCCAAACATCCTTACCAGTTAAAGTTCTATGCAGCACACATAGGTTTAACATCTCACTGCTTTGTAAAAGTTTTTACATGAGGGTCCAACAGTATTTAATTCAGTGTCATTTCTCAAGCACTTGCATAAGCGTTCTGCACGACATACATGGAACACATTAAAATGCAAGTTCAACACATTTATACGTGCTGTTCATTAGCAAACCCATAAATTGATTCTAACTCTGTCTTGGTCTTGAAATATTGATGATAGCTTCCCAAAACTGGCCATCCCCCATTTTCAACAGAATCAGTGATATCTACTTGAACTATACAAAGTGAATCTGCTAGAACTAAACAGAAAACTCCAAAGTATTTTACAGCATGGTTTTGGATTAATGTGTGTCATGGAACCTCTTCTAGATGGTCCATTCCTGCTTCTCAGAGACACAATAAGATTCCAAGATCATGTAGGGCATAAATAGTGAGTTCAAAATTGTATCACAAGTTTAGATCATTTGCAGTTTAACATTTGAAGAAACTCACAAGGCATTGAAATTTCCCTGGCTCTCCTACCTCCAAAGTTGAACCCAGGCTGGCTGATAACAACACATTTCTTTTCCTTTGGGCTATATTACTATCCCAATATTCATATTAACTCTACTTTCATTCATATCAGTGATAAAAATACACTACTCCAAATAAGTAAACATAAGTAAATAATTAACTAACTTTCCAGCTTAAGACAATTTCTTAATTTTGGACGTGCCCATTTTTGCTGTCCCAAACAGCATATAGAATACAGTTAATCTGTGGAGTTTTTAAGAAGCAAAATTAAAGCAAAAAATATTTCTATTTTGTAATCCTGGTAATATTTGTTTCATTGTAATGAGCTTGAATTAATTCAGACTTTTTTCAACACAACATTATGTTGTATTGACAACACAAACAATCAACCTAAAAATGTAGGTCTCCTGATTTCACATCTCCTCATGAGTGTAACCTATTTTCTCTACTGCATTAATGCCAAGTAAGCAGACATCTTTTTGCACTGCAATAATTAGATCTATACAGCACTGCTATACAACAAACAGTACCATCATGATTACTTTGAGGTTGCCAAATAGTCAAACTGCATCATTAAAAAAGGTTGGTGTAGAATTAATTGCAGAAATGCTACAACTCATCTCAAAACTACTTCATCACGATGAGAGAAAAGGCTAAATATTATGTAAAATCGTAAATAAGCATGAATTAACTTAGCAGTCAGGTTGTTAAGAGTTTCATCTTCTTGGTTGACAGACTTGGGAAACATTATATATTATTAATATGGCTCGCTAATTTCTAATTAGGAATCCATTAGCAGTTCTAACAACCATAGATTTTGATGGATTTGCAGTCAAGCTGGCCAAAAAAAAATTACTAGGTGACCTCTTGTGCAGGATTCCTCCATCTGTCCATTATCATTTAATGCCACTCAATTGAGAAAATGCAGGTTTGTTCCGATATAATTTCCTTGGTGCACAATGACCTCTTATCTTCTTCTGTGGACTTCCCATCAAAAGATCATGTTAGTTTCTCTTCATTCAAACTATTTTTTCTTAATTAAGATGAAAAAAGCAAGGTATTTCCTGACTTACTAGAGTTCACTCATACATCTAAGTTTGAATGCGTACCCTAAGAGAAAGGCATATATTAAATCATACGCACGGCCTATTTGTAAAATGGAATAACAATATACATTAGGGGGATCTGAGTTCAGATGAGAAGACAAGGCAGTTTGATTGAATAAGCAATGAAGCTCACAGAAAAATGCATTTCACATAAGGTCATGTGATGCTACAAGAAGACAGACAAACTGACACAAAATATTAAGTCACTGCTTGGTCTTGTTCACTGAGATATACAATAATAGCATCACTCTTCCAGAGAGATGGGTTATTGAGTTAAACAGTATTTAGATTTTTTTTCTTTTTGTTACTTAGGCTCCTAAAAGCCAAACGAGTTTGGCAGAGTCTTGAGTAAGTCTTACTGGATTTGTTCATATCACCAAGTCAGCATATAAATTCAACACAGGTGGTTGTTTCTTTTCTCAAAAAAGTGCAACACAAGAGTAACAGTGTGGCATTTGTAAAAGAAAGATTCCAAACTGTATATAAAGTTCAGTTTGTCCTGTACCTAAGAGACAGCAGAACTTTAAGTAAAAGAAAATGTAGCAACTTAAAACACACTGAAATGCACTTTATGTAATAAATGGAAAGTCTAAATGGAATGTCTCCAGAATCAATAAGACCGAAGAAATGATTTGACATATCCTTGTACTGCTAAAGAAGATAGGCTCAAGTTTCTAGGTGCATATTTCTAAAGATTTGAAGGCTTTCAAAAACTTCACTGCTCATCAAACTGCTGCTTCTTTATAATAAGTCTAATTTCAGATACTTTAGCTCCTAAGTACAAGTGAGGTCCAATTTCCACCATTTTACTGTTGTCACTTTTGTGGGTTGGTATAAAATTCTGTTTTGCAGTAGAATTCAGTAAGTACAGGAGAAGTCCCAATCTTTTATAGACCAGCATGCAACAGACTGATTATCATATTGTGTCCCAAAATGAATAAACCGTATATGAAATACACAAAGAAGATATACTGGGAAGAATAACATCAACCTGGCAAAGAATAACTATCTGCAAAAATTGATCTAGTGTGTTTCGTCTCAAGCCCATGGATATTCACTGGAATAAAATAGACTGAGCAGCAGCACAGCTTTCAGCTAGGTCAAAGATGGCTTTTTGTAGATAATAAATGGATGCCAAGTCACTGAAAAGAGGCATGTTTTAATCAAAGAAGAAAATTTCTCATGAGATTTCACTTCTGAAATTAAGCAAGAAGCTCATGTATTCTCTTGTGTTTGCAAGCTGTACTCTGTGAACCTGTAATCCCATTCAAAGCAGCAAAGGAAAGGTCTCTGTTTTGCTTCCACACTCCCCCTTCCCCACCCCGGTATACACAAATCCCCTTTTCTTCCCCTCCTCTTTCAAAACACTAAAACCAGAGGGTTTTTTTGTTGTTGTTTTTGGGTTTTTTGGGGTTCCTTACGCTACGAGGAGCAAAAACCTAGAGGTGGACATGAATAATATGATCTTAATTTCCGGGTCACCACTTAAGCTTCTCTGATTCTCACTTGCCCCTTTGCATTTTTATACACACACACATATACGCGTCTAAACTAAATACATAGTTATTATAATGTATATAAACTATCATATATGAACACGACACCTTCACATGAATGAGATGGAAAGATTGCTGCTAACACTATTACTAACCACAGCTATGAAAAAGTTAAAAAGCTAGAAGCAATGAAGACAAACTGGTGGATTACCCTGCCCCAGTTTATCGAGAGGCTATTTAGACTTATGGTTGAAAATCAAGATCAAAAAGAAGAGTAGCTCTTCACTTTCTAGAGTTTGATTTCTCTTCCCTGCTGCCCCTCCCTATAGCAGAGTTTTCATCCTCAGTAGGTCAGTCCTGGTTCACAACAAGGGTCATGACACAAATCACCACCCAGAATAGGAAACATTTTAGACCCTGCCACAAGATGCTTTCTGGGCCACAAGCAGCATATTTGTGGCCCTAAAACATTCGTACTTTGTGTGCTTTATTCAGTGCAAAGAATCTGAAACAACATGACAGACATTACAACCCACAAGAACGGTAGTTACCAAGGTAAGCCAAGGGAAGTGCTGCATGGGTCCATCTACAGGTGTCTGGGAGTGTGGAGCTTGACGGGACAGCATCAGAGGACAATACACAGAAGAGGCGGCCAAACCTGAGAGAACACTGTTTATACTGCCTTCCTGGAGTATCCAAGAAGTAAACTATCCCTCAGTTGAAGTTTTTAACTGAAAAGACCGGCAGAGCAGTCCAAAAAACACCTAACAAACAATTCCAGGCTTACTTCCTGGCTGTCTGTCTTTTGATGGTTATAGATGGGGACTGCAGCTCTCGCTGTGAGGTAGGCTGCACACGACGTCCAACAGCAACTGCTCTTAAAGCAGATACTTCAAGGGCTACTGTACTTCATCACAAGCCCCTGAAGAGCTAATTACCCCAAACAGTCTGTAAGAGGAGGAAATGAGGAATTCTTTTCAGACAGGATTATTTACTTTTCTTTCTTATGTTTGCTTTTTTCTCCTACCACAGTTTGCAGATTTGCAAAAATATCAGAAAGGATCACTTGGGGAGAGGGCCCAGAAAATTGTTTCTTTTCATTCACAGGGTTCTTAGTCTTTCATCTCTGAGAAAACAAAGATATGATAGAAGTCTAGGGTGCTGGAGTATCTATAAAACTTGGGAAAAATCTTTTCTACAGCTTAGGCTCGTGTTTACTCCTTTAATGATACACTTAGTCACAAGGGCTTTTCAAACACGCATAAAACCTAAAACAATAATAAGTATCTAAAAAGATGCCCTAGTTTTAAAGGGTGAGCACACACAGCTCTTGAGCTAAATATCCAATCACTTGTTTGGGGTGTAAAGACTCAAAAATAACTTCATTTTTTTGCTAGGCTTTCTTCTCATTAACACAGAAATATCAGCCCCATGGCATAAAGAGGAACTAGTGAAAAAAAGATGAAGATAGCTTTAGAGAGGAAAAGTAAAACTGTGATACAGAGTCTGGTATTGCACATACAGACATGAGTTATGCACCTCCAAATGCCATCAATTTTGCAGTGATGTTCTTGAACAGAATAACAGAATTATGACTTGATATCAGTGATTTGATTGTTTGGTTTTTTTTTTTCTTTAGAGCTTTCCACTTTTTCCTGTACTTGACTTTTCCATACTAACTGTAGCAGTTTAACAGATCCTAGACCAAAAGAACATTTAGTTAACTGAAATACCCTCCCATGCATCAGCATTTCACTGTCACCTCATACCCAAATAAAACTAGAAAATCATGAGCATTCTGGAGAAGAACAGCATGACTTAAACAGATGAAGCAGATTAATGCAGGCATCCAGCTAAAACAAAGTCGTCCCTCAGGTCCTCTGGAATTTTGTTTGCAAAAAAGATCAGCAGAGAATATAAAAAAGTGCAGTCTCTGCTGATCTCTAGTCTGTCCCACACATCTCTAAAACATATTTTCTTTTGGTTTTTGGTTTTTTTTACTATTTCATTCTTATTTTTACACAGTGTATCAGATGCTCAAATCATCTGGTCCAAGTTTACAACAATTGTATATCTGATTCACAGTGCTGACATAATCAATAAAGTCTGTTCAGATTGCTATAATCTGTATCTCTTGTCAGAAGATTATATTCTAAAATAATTCAAATAAAATTTTGAAAAAAGATGCAAGAAAACTGTTCTCATGCGCAACATCTCACATTCACTTACAACAAAGACATAGCCTAGAACAAAGTCTGTTTGAATTATTACCTTCACTGATGAGCAGAACTAAGTTTCTATTAAAATACTCTGTAAAAGTATGGTTTCAAAGTTAAGCCCACACAATACATTTTGGTGTCTTTTGGGAAGAGACTCTCTTTTGATATAGAATTTAACACACCATAGTCCTACTGGTTGCTCTAATGACAGCACCTTCACAGAGGTGAAGGTGCTATCAATCTGGCAGAATTACCTAATCAACTCTATAGAAGTTGTCTGTTTAAAAAAAAAAAAAAAAATTAAATATCAAACCATCACTTCTCCATCCCTCCCTAAGAAGCAAGGATTTTTACTGTCTAGACCACAAATAACAGTTTTCTGACTTAAAAAACTTGCATCGTTGAGAAAGAAAATGATAATAAAAATATTTCTCACTTATTTTTAAAAATCAGTACAAATGAGGAAGAGATATGAGAGACTGGAAG
The DNA here is from genome assembly GCA_011801015.1 of Ardeotis arabs. Classification (NCBI taxonomy): domain Eukaryota; kingdom Metazoa; phylum Chordata; class Aves; order Otidiformes; family Otididae; genus Ardeotis; species Ardeotis arabs. The sequence goes on along the minus strand of JAAGAY010147083.1, from coordinate 144,254 downwards.
GGGAAGAAGAAAGTAGAATGGACCTTTACATACTTGTCACACTAAATTACAGTCTTATGACACAAGCTCTCAAGCACTAAGTTACAGCGGTCATATTTTAATGGAAAACCCGATTTTTGTGTGTGCGCTTGCTCTGCACACAAAGGAAGATACTTTTTAACAGGAATATTCCCACAATAACTACTTCCCTCTGATGAAGACAGATTATTGAAGAATAGTGCTTTTTTCCCTAGTATAAAGAAGAGGAAATTTTAATACTAGTCCATGCACATGATGGTGTGCACAAACACACACAATACATAAATCTAGTATATATACTAAATGACTTCATGGTTAAAATGCCTTTGTTAACTTACTTCATGCTGTCATTGCTGAAGCAAAAAGTGTGACCAAGCGTAACCAGGGTCAGACTAAAAATCCTGTGTTCTTTAGCTAAATGCGACACAATCCACTAATCTTTGATCTGTCTTGGACAGATGTTGTTTTGGTTCACAGAAGAGTTTCTGGTGCTCCTGCAGACATAAATTCACCCTATAAACACATTTATTTTAAAAAGATACTAAATAGTACTCAATCTACAAGATAGAGAACAGATGAATCTCTCTAATTGAATAAGATGCATTTCTTAAGACTTTGCTTATAATTTCTAGTTTGCAATGATTTCTGCAAATGAAATCTCTGTAATATTAATTATTTAGAGAAAGCTGAGTTGAGGACTCTTTTTGCAAGATAAGATTCACAATATATAACATGCAGTATTAAGAGATTCAAAATTAATTCAGATACATAAAATGAAGGTTTACATGAACAAAGTGTTAACATTCAATATGCCTCAAGCTTTTAGTACAAAACAAGATTAAACTGGTGTAACACTACAATGCAAAGCATTAATGCTGAGCCTGGTCTATGAGAAGCCAAAATTCTAGTGAAGCTCATGGGCATGTTAACTATAATTTTGGCTGCTGTATATAATAAATTTCTTTAAGACTGAAGGTAACTGAAATAGTTAGTTCCTGCCAAAATACTAGGATGGCCAAGAGTAATTGCAAGGCGTTCCTAAAAAGTTAAAAGAACAACCAGGTTTGGAATGGGTATAAAATCCGAAGGCAGTTTGATAATTTTGGCATTAGCAGCCCATTATGTCCAACTAAATTCATAAGCCATGAATTTAGACTGCCTCCAATCTTTATGCCAGTGCAGCACGATGGCTCAGGGACAATATGCTGATCATTTACAGACTATTATTAGGCAACACCTGGGCCAAACAAGTCAGTACTGAACGTGAATGTTTCCATCTCTCTCAAGTCTGAGTGGTATGCTCATTGTCCTGGTTTTGGCAGGGGTGGAGTTAATTTTTCCTCTCAGTAGCTGGTATGTTTAGGATTTTGTGTGTGAAGAATGTTGATAAACACCCTGATAATATGAGTTGTTGTGAATGAGACCAAGGACACTGTCCTGCTTTCCAAGTCTCGCTAATTTGCAGATGCAGGAAACTGGGAGAAAGATAGACAGAATAATTGATCCAAACTGGCCAAAAAGAGTATTCCATGCCATAAACGTCATGCTCAGTATATAAGTGGGGGCAGGCCAGGGTGGGTATCTGCCTTCCTGGCATCCATCTTTCCTCCTCATTTTGCTGGCATCATTCCCTCTACCTTGCTGGCTCCCTTTTGCTCCTTTGCTTGCCGCTCGGTTTTGTTTCCATGATTGCTGCTCGGGACAGGCCGTATCAGTCATTGGGTCATGGGGTGGTGAGAAAACATATATTGTTCACTTTGTTATTATTACAGTTTTCCCTTGTTATTTTAGTAAATTGTCTTCATCTCAACCCACGTTCTCCTTCCTTCCCAATTCTCTCCCCCATCCCACTGGGGAGAGGGAGGGTGAGCGAGAAACTGTGTGGTAATTTGGGCTAAACCATCACACTAATGAAAGAATATGCATGGGTATAATATACAGAAATAGCAAGAAGTAAGCTTTCCAGAGGAAAGGAAGGGTGCCTGGTTGTCACAAAGTCTCATTCAGGGAGACATGTATTATAATTGCCTACGATCCATAAGAACAATTGGCTACCTAGAAGTTACAGAAGCTGTTACCACACTCTACGTTCGAGCCCTGTGTGTAAGCTTCCCCAGGCAGAGTGTGCCTTCCAACAATGGAAACGGGAGCAACAGCCTGGAGACTTCCATGTTTATTATGCCTTTTCTCCGGCACATCATGGATCTGTAGAGACCAATAGCAGCCACAGTAGTAGGAGTTTTCCTGTTTCTGGACAGCCCCAAAAATCTTTGTTCATTAACACAGTTTGAGCACTGTAAAGTCTTTAAATTTTCTGGGAAGCTGGGAAACATGGTTGTCACAACCTTTCCAAACTGCTTCCCACCTTTTCTCTGCATAAAGAAGTGCTTTGCTGTGCCAAAGGAAAGAAGAGGAGCAACCAACCAACAGGGAATGTCAGTCCTCCCTCCTTCCATCTTTCTTGCTCTTCTGTTGCTATTGCTCAGGTCTGAGATCAGTATAATTATAGCAGTTTCACATTTGTAATTTTCTCTAATAATAATGAAGACGGCATTAACACTATAAACCTACTGCTATCACGCTTGGGTGACCTCTGTACCTCTCTGGAGGAAGGAACTTTAATATACTTCTTCCTCTTAAGCCACAGCTCATCTTAGAACTTCTTACACTGCATTAGTTTACAGCACATTGTGCACACTCCAACCAGTAATATTCAATGCCACTTCTTGATGAGGATTAGTATTTACACATGACTTGGCAATTAGACTCAGTTGCAAACAGAACTGGGATAAAGTAGTACTCCACTTAGACAGCAAATACATAAAATTCAGTCACCCTGTATCAACATATGCTAGCATGTAGGATGAAACCAGAGCAAACAAATCACCTTAAATCCCATGTGCTATTTAAAGATTGATGATAAAGCAATCCACACTGGCTGCTTGTACTGAATGCCATGAAGTACAATGCAGTCTCCACACAGCATACAATTTACAAACGTGATTGAATTATACTAAGTCCAATATAAAAAGCCATCAACTATGATAAAATGCAAGTCTTTAAAGTACACTGAGCCTATTTTCAATTTCTGTTTCTTAAAAAGCTCTAACCGTCCTATTACCAAAACAAAACTCCTACCAGAATCTGAAAAACTGAGCAGAATTTTAAGAAAAACAAAACCTCTTTGTTGCACAGTAGCGTTGTTCAGGTGCTCTGAACATCAAACATGCATCACTTTCTCAACAGTTCAAATGTGAACATTTGTAGTTTTATATACTTCCAGGCTACATGGATTCTCCTTGTTTAATTGCCTTAGAACACACATCAAACATGATTGAATGAGAAAGATAAGCCTTTCCTTTTTGAGGAAAGATTTGTTCTAAGTTCTGTTAAACAGGAAACTAAACCAATATGAAATGTTTCCCTTCACATCCCGATCAAGGTATCAACGAAACTGAGCAAACAGATTGTGTTTTATCACCTGTTTTATTGGCTCTTTATGTACAAGCACCATTGTTATCGACTGGCACATTCCTCAAGTCTCTGCAACATCACAGTCCCAAAACCATTTGATCTACAGGTATCATTATGACAAAATATGAGAAGGTTGATATATTTGTCAAGTGGAGAGGCAATGTGAAAAAAACCACAACTGAAAAATGATAAAATATCACCAAGTATCTTCTATATTTATCTTTATGCTTTAATCCTACCAAGTAAATAACGTGCTAGTTATTCTACTGAAAAGTCAGTAATTCTACTGAAAATAGAATCACAATTTGTACACATACATAGTAACCTCTAATATAAAATAGGATTTTATTATAACTTGAAATTGAGATAGGGATATTTATTTTATTTAATTCTTAACAAGCCCCATTAGATCTATTTAATGTATCTGAGCTGAACAATATTAACCCCCACAAATACTAAAAATTACTTTTTCCACTCTGAAAAATGTCAGGTGAATTATTTGCTAAGCAGACCAAGAGGTTAAAGTGTGTTTTTCATCTCTATGACAAAAACAGGAGACATTTCTTCATGCATTTTCCCAAATCAATACATGCCCAAACAGAATAATTTAGAGGAGGACAATTTTCAAGAGACTTTCTTTTAAGAGACTACATCTGTAATCCACTAAACAGAATGAGAATTTCTCCACTGAGATCAGAGGAGTCTAAATCTAGCACAATACATTAAAAAACCATAATGTATTTAACTTTAGTTCTCTATAAGAAGTGTACAGAAAACCCTCTTTCAATTATTAGAAGGAAATATGCCTACCTCTAGTTATTACCGTGCCAATAATACATTATTTTATTTTGGACAGATTGAACTTCATTAAGAAAGAGACAGAAAGTGGTATAGTCACTTTTCTGAATTACTACATACATGTACAGAACATCAGCTATAGCAAATATTTCATACCTATGACATGTACTTGTTTTAATTACAAAGAAGAAAATGCATCAAACAGAATCTGAGCTCAGCTAGGGAGACAATCAAAAAAGCTTATGCTAGGACTAAAAAAAAAAAAATAATTGCAAAAGTATTCTGTAATAAAATAAAGCATTTTTATTTGTTTCTGGGCTTCCCCACAGTATTGCTTTGCCTTCTTTCTAATAATAATTAATTTCAATATAGAGGGTTTTTTTGAAAAGTGCAGGTGTCCCTTCTGTCTTCCATTGCTGTGTGTTTTGTTGCATATGGCCATGATGCCTTTAATTCTTAAGAGAAATTCTTCCTGAATAAAATGAATGAGAATGGGATCCTCTGCACAGGAACTACTTGACAAGAAAGTGCAAGTCTGCACTTCTGCCAACAGTCGTTTCATTCTGATATCAGGTTTGTGTTTATTGCTTGTCTTAAAGAATAAGGCCACACACTTCTTATAATTTATTTTTAAACTTTGTGTAGATGTACAAATAGTACTAAATACAGTTGATTCCACTTATCAAAAGTGCAATTCTCTTAAAAACTGGTTTGGCATTTTTTATGCTGTGATGTTAAGTAAAGCTTTAAGGTCCAAATTAATCTAAGTGGAATTGATCTGTAAGCAACAGGAAATGTAAAGGCATGGGAAACACTTATGTCATTCATTCTTTAAAGATAAGACATTTGCCCAGGCAGAATCTTATAACAAACTTAATTATGAGCACATGCAGTGAATAAAAAATAAATAAACGTAGAAGTAGGTAGAATAAGGTAGGTCGCTTAAAGTATCTGGTATCATGGTACTGAATTCTAGCTGCTATGAAAAGGAAGATAAATTAAGTTATGCAAGAGTTATGAAAAGTGCAGCCAGTTAGGGGAGGAGAGAGAAAAGCCTAATAAGTAATAATACTTACTTCATGGAACCTCCACCTTCTAAAGACACCTATCACTGCCACCTAATTAGACCAACCACACACTCATAATGATTACTATGTATTACACACACGTGCACACATTCAGAAGTGTGTGTATGTAGCGTATTTATATGCAAAACTGGCTTAATACTTCTAGATTGTGTACACCTTAATTTTTTGCTGTATTTATTATTAAGATAAAAAAGTTTCTGTTTGCTAAAACAATAGCATTATCTTCTATTTTTTTATGTGTTATTTACACTGGGGAAACTATTTTTTAAATCTCAAATGATGCATATTACACCTGCAAGGCACACGTTATGGGACTGGATCTAGCTTTGCAATACATTTACATTTTATTCCCCATGCAAATTTTTCCTCAGTGTAGAACAGCAAGAATAAGAACGTCTTCCCTTGGAAGGCACTTCCAATTTTCTAGCTTGTTTCAGCGTACAAGGAGTATTGAATATAAAAGGAGCTTGCATTCCCTAAAGGCACAAAGTACTACAGTTATAATTGTTACATAATTTCACCATTCTCTGACCTCTTCTCAAACTAATAAACGGAGATGAGGAGTAGCCCACAGAGCATCAGCTCTCCCGTTTTCACTTTGTTTCAAAAGGAGAAAGACATTCCTAGGGTTTCAGCTGCCTGTCACAGTCACATTAATCACTCAAGTGTAGAGAGTTTCCTCCTTGTGACCAGACAACAATCAGAGCCCAAATATGAATCACAAGCATGCTCTTGACTCCTTGAACCTGAAATTTTATAGTGTACTGTTTATCTTGAGAATAAGAATCATAAAATGACTTACTGAATAATTATACCTTGAGAAGAAATGTGTTAAAAGCACAAGCTGTTTAAAGACAAAAGCTCTACTCGAATTCACAAATAAGTTATTTACTGTAAATGTTTCTGCTCTAATCAGTAAGCATATTATAAATCAATGTTGGAAAACTGAAAATAATTTACTCAAGAGAGGGAAATTTCCTGGGACAGCTCAAGACTGCAGAATAAATCTTCCAACTAAGGACTGTCATAAATCTTTGCATATTTCACTTCGTTGTTCAAGAAATATCTACTGATACTGCCACGAGCAGCAAGTATGGGACTTTAAACACGTGTTTCTTGTAAACCCTCTTGCAAAGCAGAGCTGTGTCTATGGAGTTATGCTGATTATTGGTTTGCTGGTAAGTTTGTGCATATTTCTTTTTCCACAAACACATCCTATATGAAACAACAATTCAAAACAAAGTAATTTGCCTTAACATGCTTCTCCCCTAAAGAACAAACTCCATGGCAGTTGCTAATTGTGTTGCTTGATGTAGCCGTAAAGCATAAGACAGGGAGATACTACACTAAGAATCTGAAAACTGACAGTGACCTGACCACAGTCCCTTCAATACAAAACAGGAGCTTAACCCCACTGCGGCAGTTCGAAGTGCGTGCTACATTCCTGTAGCTGTAGTATCACGAATCTTGTCTAATAGAAGATGTTATGCAACAGAGCTGAAGATGCAGCACTTTTCTTAAGCACCAGTTTTACTGTGTCATCTGGAATGTACAGTTTAGCAAACACACAGATATTACAACAAACAATGATGGAAGAAAAAAAACATTGTATAGATAAGATGCTAACAGTTTTATACATTGTTTTTAACATGTTAAGTAATGCATAATGCACTTATTCATATGCATTTTAGGGTATTCAAATACAGAACACTAAAACTTGTCAGTCACAGAATACATTTTTTATTTTTTTTTAATGAGATGGACTTTATGATGAAAGGACTTCACTGCATTTTTAGGGACATTCTTCAATACCAAACTAATTATTTCTCTAAAATTCAGATAGTCTTTTTGGGGATTTGTAGAACCTAAAAGTCTTTCTTCAGTATAGGATCTTAAAATATAGGTTTACAAGTTTGATAAAACTATCTGTGGAAAACCAATTTTATTTCTAAAGAATTCTGCCAACACTCCCCTCGCACCTTCCCTCCACATAAAATGAATCCGTGAATAAACTAGTTCAGCTTTTGCTTTCACGAATAGCAACCAAGTTTTAAGTAAATTAATTGAAGTATCTCCATTGTATAACAGATACCTGAGTGATCGAAACTGTTCACTACTTTTACTCAAAAATATCAATGCCTTTGCATTTCCTTGCTACATTTTTTGTTACACCCTGCAGTTCAGAATCCATACATTAGTAAGATCAATAATCGCACGGTGGCCTTATTTAGAAGTCTTAAATGTGAATATAGCTTTCAGTACAGATAAACATGGTTTTTGTTTCTGAACAAATGTATCACTGCAAACTCCCTATCAGATACAAAATGAACCAAACAGTAAAACTCAGTATACTTTACCAGCACATCACTAAGTTTAACAGAAATTTTCATTAAATTTCTATTCATTTAATAAATTTAGTGGGAGCACTCAAAACAAATGCTTTTGAAAACATGGGAGTGATAGATCATAAAAAGGAATAAAACATGGATTTTATTCATTGGGTTAAATATTGCTTGTATGTCTACATCCTCTGCTGCACAATGAGATCTTTTGGTTACATATCTACATATTTTATAAGCACAATGAATTTACTGCTTACAGTAATAAAATGTGTACCTGTAGTACCTAGTAGGGCTTCCTTTTTCAGAGCTGTCCTGAAAATAAACTTTCAGCCTTTACCTCTGTAATGGTACTGAATATTGAACTAGATTCCCATGCACTAATTAGCTTTTAAAAAGAGTAATGTTTCTAAATGTCTGCTAGCTTAGATGATGTGAAATCCTGGGTGATATTATTTAGAATACGTATATACTACATATATAGCTTTTTTTTCCTCCTCTCCAGTGACTGAAGTCCATGAAATAGCTATTGTCAAAATGATTGCCGGTAACTCCCTCCTCAATTAGTAAAATGGGTTTTTCAGCCATGTTTGGAGTAGCCAGGATTCTGGCGTGAATGATGACTAGTACAGATCTTTTATGTATCTGTCTTAATGAACAGCCAAGACAGGGAGATTACAACTTTTAAGAAGGATGCCAAACAGCAATTTGTTCATACACTTCCTACATGCTTCTAGCACTTTTACTTCTGATGGGGCAGCTTTTCCATTTTTTTTGTGCAATACATTGCAGAAACAAACATTAGAGGTGGATTGAAAAATGTAGAGCAATACCAAAGAGATAAAGTGAAATACAACAGCTTTAACACTTCCAGAGAACAAAGAGCTGAAGTATTGACTACATAGGTTACAGAGAGATGTCACCGTCCAAGTTAATTACATTTTGCACATCAGATTTACGGCTGGATAACAAAGTCCTGGTTATGTTTATGTATCATGACTCCAAGATTTGAAACGAGTAAAAGGATGAAGGAAATCACCAGTGCTGTCTTTTTTTTTTTTCCCCTGCCACTAATGCAAGAGAAAAAGAGATGTTTATATGGTGTGACTGACACAAGACTTAAGCTTTAAGGGTGCATAACCCATTTATCCTTGTTTACAGCAAAAGGGAAGGATAAGGAACTGTTTTGTGAAAGCAGAGGCAGAGCTTTCATTATGAAACACAGTTTTCCCAGAAACTGAAGCATGTGTATTTTAGAAACAAACAACCCCAACCGAACCAAACGAAAAGATTAGCCAAGATAATTCCAGAAACTAAGACACAATTACTCAGATCCAAAAGAGCTAAAACATAACAGCAACACCAGTTATGTCACACACACGGAGGACACACAGGTTGTTTAAGAAGCTGTATTTGAATCAGCGATTGCACCCTTCGTATTCCGAACAGATCCTGAAGAGGAGATAAGGTAATCTTCCTCTTCATGCCTCTACAAAAGTCAAGACACTGACTCTTTATGATAAGTACAGGTCTCATCACAATTCACCAATCCAAATTCAATTTCAGGCAGGCATGACAATTTGTCTTCCCAGAAAGATCTCATTTTGTATTTCCAGTTTTGTCCCAGGCCTTTATTGTAGCAGGTTTGCTTTCTAACAGCTGCTGAATTTCACCGCCCAAGTGCCTCTATTGATTAGGACACAAGCACAAATGAATTAAGAATAGAAGAGTTGATTTAAAGTGGGAGGCTGTAACTTTATTAACTTTTATCACAAGCGGAGATATTACACTGAAATGGTTTTACTTGGTTCAATATGTTGCTAACAGTGTTCCAAGCCAAATAACATTATACACCCTAGGCATTCTGATAGTTATGTCTTTCACTAAAAAAAAAGAAGAAAGAAGGAAGAGCTATCTTAATCAGAGAGGATTTAAAATACCTTTTAAAAATTATGTTAATAAACCAACATTGCTCATTATCTCCTTAAACTTCTGTATTACACAGTAAGTAATCTACCTGTGTTAGCTGAAAACTGTGGCAAAAATTAAAATCCAATCTAAATATGAATTTTACATCTTCCTACTCCTCAGCAGGCTGGCTCTAAACATCCAGACTGGTATGAAGAGGATACCTTGGCAATTTAGGTTCCCTAGATAAAAGTAGTCCTGACTCAGTATCTTAGCAGTTGGGCAGATGCACCCTATCTTGGGAATATGAAGCCTGCACTTCAATGCCGGACAGGCAAGGTGGTGTCGGTCAGAATGCCTCGACAGCCCTGGTTCCACATGCATGCTTTGCTCTCCTGCACCAGTGTCTGGCCAGCAGTGGCCAAGTACATATGGTCAGGTGAAGAGAAGTGGAAAAGGACCTCAACCATGACTCCAAGGTTCACTTCCAAGGGTCAGCCTTCACCCTGCCTATGCTCTCTGTCTGGACAGGCAGGAAGATTAAAACTGCAGCAGAGCCTACACACTTGAAACTGAGAAGAGTCCAAACTCTGTCACTCTGTTCAAATACACAAAGGCAGCTTCAGAGATTCCAAGAATACATAGCATAAGTTTTTAAATATCACAGAATTTATAACAATATTACTAATTGTTCTCTGACACTTGGACATGTAATTTAAAAATACACATCTTACTTCATCCTCCGTGCTTCAAATACAACCAGTGAAGTGTGTTTCTACCAAAAAGCAGACTTTTCTGCAGCAAGACACCACCGCTGTGGTATCAGTTATTTATATTTGCATGACAAACAGTTACTGGCTCTTTGCCTAATGCGTTGGTGTTGGAACATTTGGTCCAAACAGCGCGTCTGCCAGCTAAGAACTGCGCTGAATCTGTCAGAAGGCGTTAGATAAATGTGTCACCCTTGACAGCCTGCATGTGTATAATTTGAACTACAATAAGTGCAAGTAATTGACCACAATGCAGCCCATACTAGGATTGCACACACTTCCCACGCAGACATAAATAGTGATTGCAGCTATAGACTCACTTCTATTTTCTGACTGAGGATGTTGTACTGTTGCCCACCACTTCAAATACTATTTCAATTTCATGCAAGCAACACAAGTGGGCCAAACTAGTCTCTACAGTCAAAAAAAATCACAAACAAAATAAACATAAAAAAAGAAATACACGCTCCTATCCCTGGTACCCAAAATCTGTTCCATACATTAGGATAATAAATACCACAAGCAAGTTGTCAAACCACCTTTCTCTTAGACTCTACCATGTTCACAACGTGTCTCTACAGACTACCTATTCCCCTAGTCAATATACGCAAAGTGAGCAGCTCGGGCAATCAAATCCTACAATCAACAAAATGAGCCACGGGAACTCTCACCAGTCAGTCTTTTGTGCATCTTTCACTATATGATGCCAGATGTACTCAAATCCACTTGTTTAGTCTGTGCTGAGATTGCAGTAATAACTCAGAGGCAGAACTTGGCATAACAGTACAGGCTGTTCTGCAAAGGCTATTCTCTGCTTCACGGAGGCTCTGACCCTGCTCACTTTGAACTCAGTAGGGGCTGGCTTTCAAAGAAAAGAGGAGTAAGCCCAAAGGTACCCACAGCACAGGCAGTATCAGACAAATACTTTTCCAGTGGGATTCCACTGATTTTAAGGAAAACTTATTTTTAGTGCCTCACTCATATGCAGAAAAGCATTCTTTACAAAGCAAATAGAATGAATTGTAATAATTGAAAACAGTGTGAGCCCTCACTGTTAATTTGGGGAAAGGGATCTTGAAAACTGAACAGTTACCATCTGAAGCAATGATAAAGAACTTACCAGCAATTTATATAAATACCAACCAAATGTAATAGGAATTTAACTGAACAGCAGATGGAAAAGAAAAAAGTTGTCTATGCTTTTGCAGAGCTGCTTACCGTAAATGAAGTCAGCAGGGTTTCTACTGAGTGACATCATACTTAGATAATAAATAGATCTTCTCTACAAACTTAAGACTCAAAAATGTAACACACTTTTTGAAAGCTTAAAAAATATATACACAATTTTTATTCACCCTGTTCTCTGGAATACCAAAAAAAACAACTGATAAAATCCTACCTTTGTGCCTTTATACTATATTATGGACACTCATTCTGTCAATTTTTAAGGCTTTATTCCTCAACTTTAAACAAGAATTAACTATATTGTGTTCTTTTGTTGTTATTTTGTTTCCTTTTGGGATGCTGAGAATTTAAGCCAATAAAAACAGGTGATTGTCCTTATCAAAACAGAAGACTTAACTTTGCTTGGAGGTTTCTGAAGCATGATTTCAACTTTCAATATGCTCATTTTTACTGCAGTCATCAATATACCTCACTTCACTGCAATTACAGCAAAACTATGCATCTGCATGTATTTTACCCTAATTTTCAACATAAATGTGCTTAAGTATGGGAATTAAGCTACTGACCCATACTTAATTATATCCACTGGAAGAAAAGGACAGTTCAGAGACTGTCCTCAAGGTCAGATTCGCATCTCATGCAAACAGCCATCCTGCACAGGATCTCTGGTGTGGCCTGAGCACGTTCTAGTAGGTTAGTACAGCCACACATCCAAGTCACTGCTGCTGCAGGAGACAGGCAAAGACGGAGCTCCCAGGCCATCAGCCACAAGAGAGACTGTTCTGTCAAACAGATGAGGACACAAGTTTTCTTCCAGATCCAGATGTGCCAGACAAAAAGCTGTTGCCAATTTTCTTGTGACTATTCCTGCTTTCTCCTCCCAAAGCTACTTTTGTGAATGCCATTCTCATTTGCTTTCAGTCAAAATGAGCAGGATGGCTTTAGCCAATTTCTAGAGCGCGTCTCCCTGAATCCAGCTTTCTGACTGAAATGGGTCAGGGAGCTTTCAAAAGAGAAATTGTGCTGGTAGGGGAGAAGGCGCTACAGGGGAGAACAGCATGGAGGAGGCCATCACTTACAGATGCTAATTGCTTCCATAGGCCAAACTAGATGCAGAAGAGAACATCTGTTGCTAGGCTGTGACTTTTTATGAGCTCCTAGTCAGCCACATGCACAGCTGACTGAAGACTGCAATCACCACAATCCCTCAATGTACCTAACACAGCTACAGAGGAACAGGACACATATCCTTTCTTCTCCCACACCAACCTAACCTTCAATTTATTTTTTCACTGAATCTGTCCATGTGGAAAACAGACACCAATAAACCCAACTCAAAGAACTGTTAAATATTTTACTGATCTTTTCACCCATATTTTAATGATCTTACTTTCCATACAATTTTAAAGTACTTTTCTGAGAATCCTTTGAATTATTTATATATCATACAGTAAGGCCAACCTTGAACACCAATAAATATTATGTTACTGAATGTGAAAGTGCTTTGTCTATTTGCCATTGTTATTTGTACAGAGTTCTTGAATAACAAGAAGATATGACAACTAGGAATAAAATTTATCTTTTTTTGATATTTGAGGGTTCACAGACTGTTTGCAAATGCACTATGCTCAGTGTTATGCTAGTAAAATTACACTTTGCCTCTCAAACTAACATTAAACATAGCATTCTCAGTAAGAAGTTTTCTCAATAGTGAACATTTTGATTGAAAAAAAGATTAAATTACTGCTGAGTCATTTGTTATTTACGGCTCTGAACACCTAACAGGTGTTAAATTTACATTTTCAGATATCTACTGTGCAAGGTATCTGCTCCTACTTCATTAACACCCTGTGTTTTACACCAGTGTTGGCATTTCGACATAAAATGGAATAGAACTGATGCCTTTTTGCATATAATACTAAGAGTTTTTTTTCAAATTTATATTTAATGATTTCACAAACTGTATTTTTTCTACCAGAATGGATTCAAAGAAAGAATTTTAGAGGAAAAGCAGTGTTGAATTTCATGGGTTTTTTTGTTACCCTCTGCAATTTGACATGAATTTTTTTTCTTTTTTTTTAAACTAACAAATTGTCTTATAGACACTGCTGGTTTTTTAAACAGCAATGGACATAACACATAAATGCCTTTAGACTGTCAAGAAAGGATTCCCTTAAACACTACGAATAATAAACTAAAAGGGGCTTAGAATATCTGTGCAATCAAATATAGCATATAATTAAACATAAAATGTATAATTATAATCTGAATTTTCTCTTATACTAAAGAAAATCATTATACTGTTGCAGCAATACAGTTAAAAACCACTGAGACTATCAGAGCATCACCGCATATTTGTACAGGCAAGAAGTGTTCAAATGTTTCAATAAGGTGCTGTGCAGTAATAACTTCAGTGTGTTCCCAAATCACAGAATTAATTTACAGTTCTTTTATAAAACTAAATGGATTTAATAAAGTCTGATCATAAATCTCACTAACAGTGCAATTTACATCAATTGTTAGTGTTAATTTATTTCAGTCATGTTACTGTTTACAGTATTACAAACCATATTTTTAACATATTACAGGCTGAAGGGCAATTAGTTTAATATGGGAAACAGATTTGAAGGTAGGGAGGTGCTCTGTTTGCAGAATTCTCCTAAATCCCAGGACAATTATTAGAGAAGCACTTATATATATTCTTGATAGAACCAGTAGAATGTGGCACTGTAGCAATGTGCTTTCTTGAGAGATCTTTTAATTAAACACATATAAAGGAAAAGGTTAGGTGCAAAATAAACAGTTCCTAAACAGGCACGGTGATCAGAGCTTAACCTACATAAAAGTGGCAGAAAATGGTTGCAGAATTCAATAAGACCTCAGGAGCTAAGCTGGACAGAAGAAGCCTCAGTCTTTTATGAAATGTACATCTGTATGACTCAATCTATTCATGTTCACATTGAACATATTCAGAGACTCAATAAAATACGTATGCAAGTATTCAACTCCAAATTATACCACAGCAACTTCCTTTGCCATTTCCTCCTTTTAAAGAAATGTTTCTATTGGAACACTTTTAGGCCAACTCCAATCTACTGCTTCAAGATTCAAACTGCCACTCTTGTAACTGGAAGAACTGCGTAAAACCTACAGGAAGCCCAGACAAAACCCAGATGAATCTGTTCATTTCTGTGCATGAATTTTCTGTTCTTTTTAGATGAAGTGGGATCAATTTTTCAGATACTAAGCAAAGCAATGGGCAATGGATCAAAACCATAAGATCAACTTGCCCAAACAGCACATAATTCTGGTTGCTTTTGAGGAGGAGCTCTCCACCAGCTACAAAATTATGCTGGCATACGTACTGCCCCAGGGTGAGAACTGGTACTTCACTAAGGCTTTTGGAAAATTACTCAAAAAATAATTGGATAGTCTGTTCTTCCAAATGTATTTATAAGAGAACATATAAAACTACTAAAATTTAATAAAGAACAAGAATCCTTGGCAAAAAAATGTCTCTGAAAACTGAAAGCTTCATGTTCATGTTTGAGTCAGGTGACTTAGGGTAGTCCAGAAAGGACATGTATCTGCAGCCAGTATTTCCTACTATTTCAACCAGTTCTAAGTGGCTTGTCCATCATTATGTACAATTTAGTGCTTCACATTCTTAAGATCCATACCACCACTTCTTAAATCCTACTGGGAACACACACTGAATTTTCAAAGGTGCAGAACCTTAATTTGAAACACCAAATGGGCCTTTCTTAATCTCATCTTAGTAGACAAGAAATCATGCAGATCCAAAATTAGATATATGCACCAGAAGTAATATTTGAGTGGAATTTACATGCTTTAATCCACAAAAGCAACACTCAAAATTCTCATCTACTCCTTACAAACACATATGATTTCACCAGTAATATTTCAAGTGTTACAGACATGCTTTTTTGCACATGCCCAGAAGTATCAGAGTCTTATCAGAGCTCAGCAGGTTGGTATCATCTCACAGAGACTCCCCGCAGGATCTTCAGTGTAGATGCTCTCTCCTGCTACGTTCCCCAAAGGGAACATTTGGGAAGGTATGACAACATAAAACACAGCACCAGATGCTACTTTCGTTCAAAAACACAGCTTGGAGTAGAAAGAGGCAGTGTTCCACATTTATCTATGAACTGGTGAGACGAGACCTAAGCTAGAATAAGCATGCCATTTTGCTTGTTCTCTATCTCAGCAGCATTTGCCTTCACCACTGAACGAGAAAAAGGGAGTTCTGCCTCTGCTTCTGGCCCAGTCAATTTGTCTCATATTCTTCTTCAGGTCCAACTATATGGGACCTAAATACATTAACAGTTTACATCCTACTGTGAAGTTCGTCTTCCGCTCCCTCTTCTAGCTCCCAAATCTTTTTTTCCCATTCAACTTTGCTCCTAGCCACAATCTTCATGTGGACAGGCTGTAGCTTGTCTTATGGCTTGATGAGGTAATGCAACATGCCAACCCAGAATAACCATTTTTCTGGAGAAGGAGATGGGGATTGGGCTTGTTTTTTTTCTGAGCTAGTTGAATCTGCTCAATGCAAAGCACCAGATTCCAGAATGGCACAAGCAACCATGCAGCTGAAAGAGGAACTGCCCTATGAAAATGGGGATTACACCACTATCTCTTCTTTTGGAAGACGCAGTGTTACAGATGAGAGAGCACAGCTGTTTTTGAAGAAGTATTTGGGACCTAGCACAAACAGAGTTTCTGGGATGTGAATCTCAGTATGAAGACAGGTGCTTTCTGCCCCAAAGGCAAACAACAAGCACTTCAGAGAGCTATGATATAACCTGAAAAGAAGTATTTTGATATTTCTGTTAATGATTACATTAAATGTGCAATATGATTTTTTTCTTCTATTCATTCCTTAAGCTTTTGATACCAGCTTTCCAGGTTTCTTCTTTATCTGAGTACCCTGTGGATACTCTAGTTTCAAACCCAGCTAATCAATTCAGCATTTACGAATAATGCTGACTATATTTATCATGTATGGACTCTTCAATACAAAATCAGATATTAAAAGGAATAATAATTAGTTTTGTTACCTGTTTTTCTGTGAGGAAAGAATTTATCAACTTAAGAAAAAAGTCATCTTTTAAAAAAATCTAAATACTATTCTTTTAAAAACACTGGTTTGATATCTTTTCAAACAGCATGAAAATAGGAAATAATATTGTTAATGAAAACATCTAAACAGCCTAAGGTATTTGACCTTTCACAAAGCTCACTATAAATAGCTTCCAGTACTGTGACTTATACCCTGCAACTGCAACAGATTGATAAGGAACAATGGCAATGCTAAGGGAGGAAAACAGATTATGAAATGCTACCCACTATTTCAGATAGTACGATGTAAAACATTCTTGTTAATACACTGTGAATACCAAGGTTATGTGGCTGAATTCAGTCATGTGATGAACTAGAGAAAAGGATATCAGAAATGCACCAGGATAAACAAGGAGGAAAAATTACTCTTATTTCCATAAAAGCAGGTTCCATTTGTTTTGAAATAACCTATTTCTTTTACTAATTCCCTAAATAACCCATGACTCTGTGTTATGCGACTTTAGGCAATATCTTAAGTAATACAACTCTCAGCCTAACCAAAGACAAGGTGATTTGGCAAGGAGAAGTACAATTAAAAAAGAAGAAAGGGTTGAATAATGTTTTAAGAACAGTTGCACTCTCTCAGAACACACTATTCTGTATTGCTATGAAGCAATCTTTTCCATAGTATATCCACCTTCAGAATGAATCTATTTGCACTGCTTGGGAAAACCCCATGTAATTCATAATTCCCCACATAATTCATAATCAAGTCTAGTACAGGGAGGGGTTTTGTTTGTTAAAGGCAACTATTTTCTCTATATCAGGTGTAAAAATAATGCAAAAAGCATGCTATAAACACAGGTAAACAGTACTGTTATCCAGGTTAAACCCTTCCACAGCACTTGAGTATTCATAATATTGCTCTAAAAATTAATTGGGGCAATTTAATTTGGGGCAAAATTAACCGGGGCAAAATTAAACAATGTAGGACCTTTTAAAATATTTACCTAGTTATCAATGTTTTCCGTTTCCAGAATTCCTTAGATACTGACAAGACTCATTGAGTAACCAAAACACCAGATCTATTTAGTATCCTATAAACATTCACTGCATGGCTTGGGGTGCACAATTTTTAGCCCCATAATTCCATCACAAAATTTTTCCTATGCAGTTGTAATTTCTTCGCCTGTGAATATCAGCATTTTAAACACGCAATAGTGTCTGAATACTAATTTCTAGTGAGAGTAACCACTAGTATCTTATCAGTCTCTGTTAAAGTATTAAGTGTGATAATATCAGAATTATTCCTTTGTATATTTATAAATGCCAATAAACTACCTGAGTCCCCACAAGTCTGTCATAATTGGTCCATGAGATTATCCCGTTTTACTGCTCTGGAGTACATTCTGAATACAATTCCTATTATATTTCTTTTGGGAAAAGGGAGAGATTACTACTTCAAACTGCTGCATCTGAAATATTTCATAATTAACTCAATGTTAATTCTGCACTACAACACAAACATAATCATGCTATTAAATTATTATTTAATTATAAAATAATCACTGTGAAATACAAAGGGTAAAAATGAATTACAGAATTATTATAGGATAATTAAATATTTATCATTGAAACATTTGAGTGACAATTTGTGACCATACTGTGCAGACTTTTGTCCATAGTAAATTTCTGCAAACTGCAATCTGTTTCCTTATCTTTTACATTCAGATTAATATGTCAGGCTTTGTCATCTTTTTGTAAGAGTAGCCATGGGTTTTTACTCAGAGATATTATCCCAAGTCAGTAAATACAGTTATTAATACAAAACTATATTATTCCCTCAAATAGGATTGAGTAACTTGAGTTACAACTGTTCATTAAGAATACTATAATTTACAAATGTTTTCTTTTCCACATGTAGATTTGTTCAAAATAGAGGAAAAACCAGAGGCCTGAAAATTTCTGAGGCACTTAAGGGAGCGAGACAAGCTCCTCCATGGTCAGGGTAATACCTCACCTTAAAACCCTCGGGGTCAGCCTAACCCACTTTTTATACTCTAAATTTACAGTGAAAAATACCACCACAGAAATAGTTGTAGCTGCATTGACAGACTAATTCTCTCCCCCTTAGCCACAGATACCAGCCTCAGGTACAAACATTTCCATATGCAGAATACTTCTTTCGACCTAAAAATGTAGGCTCAAAGACCAGCAGTGCTGATCCACATGATGGGAAAGAACATTAAAGTTTTCACCAGTTTTCTCCCAGAAGCTACTTCTTTTGGAAATGGAGACAAAAGCAGCCAGTGAAAAAGCAAGTACGTTACTTCACAGGTAAAAACAGCTTCCCTTGAAACTTTCACTGCATGATCACCTAAAGGAAAATGACGATCCTTAGAGTATGACATCCAAATGTTAACCATTAGCAGTATCATAATATGTAAGATAGGAAAAAAAAAAATGCTCCAGAAAAAAAGATGTTAAATTTACCACAGGTCTAAGACATGATCCAAGGGACAAAGCTAGAAGTATTTACTGCCACTGCTATACATGCAGCAGCTTATTTTGTGTCTGAAGATGACTGGTTTTTTTTCTGCAAAGACAGATAGCACCAGTGGTGGCACAGAGTAGAAAATACGTCACTAGCCTGCTTTATTCTTTATGTACACAGAAACCTAGTGGCAAAGGTAGACAACCCCAGTGAATTACTGCTGTGAAGCTTGCCATTAGATGCAGAAGACCCATGCAAACCTCTCCTTTGCCTATGCTCCCCTTGCTCTTATCAGCACCAAATCTAATTTACTTGGGATTTTGTGGGAAATTATCAAAATAACTCTGATTTAATCCCTACAGAATGGCAAAAAGCTAATTCTCTTCAAGCGTTTAAGTTTCCAAATTGAGAATTTTTGTATTCCTGTATTTACTGTAAAGAGTGTAAATGAGCACAAGAAAGCTCAGGAAAAAAGAAAAATCACACTTGGGAAGGGTAAACTTCTTCAAAGAGTTCTCCACAGCAGGTTATTGTCAACTGGATCTAATGCAACTTCCTGGGAAGATCAGTTGCTAAGTGAATTGCTGAAGGAACTAATTACTGAACAGTAAAAATAGAGCACATAGTGCTGAAGAGGTCTGAAGTTCTCAATACAGTTGGCCTGCTTGTTACTTAAATGAGTGAACTTGATAAGAAACTTCAAGCCAATAAGGACAAAGAAGTGAAAAGTATTTTATTGAAATGAAATAGAAGAGAACAAAGTAAATCAAGAAATGAAAATCAAGTCTGATAACTGCAAATCATAGACACTGTCAAAGCGATCCATTGATTTGACTGTGCTAGAAGGGTTCCTCCACACTTGGATATTGAAAAAATTAATGACTGACATTCTAAACTGAAATAATTAAACTACACAAAACATTTCCATGGAGATTCTTAGAAAGAAATAAAACACCCTTAGCTTAGTTAAGTTTAAACATTGCTAGACACCAATAACCTTACGACAGCTAACTCCTCCACTATAAATTAATACCATTAGTAAGACTGACAAAACAAATAAATCAAGTAACAGGTTGCAAACATATATTTGAAATAACTTCAATATCAAAAGTAATAAAACTTTCCTGACATACTCTCTGCTTAGCCATTTCAACTATTATTTGAGCTAAGGAAGAAATACCTGATGCAGAGTAAGGAAACTTTAAAAACTTTGCAATCTGAAAAACAACAGATGGATAAAGATAAAAACCAGGTCCCTGTTTGGTAAATTAACCACGTACAGCATTTTATTAAAACTGTGTACTTCTCAGCCAAAAATTATTTTTTTTTTCTTGAGAGCTTTAATGCCATTGTGGTACATGTAGGGAAATGTCAAGAAACACAAAAAAAGAAAATAAGGTCTGTACATATTTGTAACTATCCCTGGGGGCACGAAATTTATTACAAAGCCCAATACCTACAAGACTTTTTACTATTCATTATATATACTCACCTGTATGATGGCCCCAAATTATCAGTAAACTTGGCAATCTGGGTTTATTTTGGGGAGTTGTGGGGTGTTTTCTGTTTTTTTTTTTTTATCTATTAACCCCAGCCTTATTCTCACAAATGCACTACATATTCAGAGAGAAGGTAGACATAGGGCCAAATAAAGAAGTAGTGCAAAAAGTTTCTTGCTATCTCTGTTATTAACAAGATCACTTTCACTGATGCTGCAATGAAAATAGTGATTAATTTGTTTGAAGGCTTGTAGAGAGAGGTTGCATATTTTATTTGACAGACAGAAAACCACCAAAAAAGTGGACAAGCTATCAGCTGCAAACAGTCCTTCTTTGAGTCTGAAATAGAACTTTCCTCCACCTGTCATTTGTAACAGCTTTAAAACCTTCTGTATAAAATATGTATTTTTTGGGAAAGTCATTACACAAAGAATTTGAATTTAAAATACTCAGTTTAAAGATTTTGCTATTGAGAAGGAAAAATTTAAGGACAATGTCATACCAACAGAAGTTGAATGATAAATTATCTCATTCCTAATGGATTTATTGAGAAATTTCTGGGGGGAAAAAAAGTAAAAAAGCTATTACACAAAAGCTGTTTTTAAGTTATGTGAAGACAGTGAAACAGTCATATGAAAACAAGCAGCATCCCTGTGGTCATTAAAACAGCTAAAACTAAAAGATATGGTTAACAAGTATTTAGCTTCAAATAGCTTTTGTTCTGGTGATTGTGTTTACCTAGGGAAAAGCAGAAGGATGTATTTTTGTACAACATGGGATTTCAGAAGAGAGTACAGTCACACTGACAATTCCACTCTCATGGCCTCACTCTGTCCATGTAGAAGCCCTTGTATTTAAATACATGACTAATTATAAACTCACGTATTACCTGGTTGCCTTGAACAGGATTAGTCTTTTATTCAGATACACTTGTATGCTGAAGCACCAATAGGCACTAAACATCTTTCACTTATGCCAGCACAAACCCTTACAGAAATCCTGCTTTGCATCAGCATGAGAAAGGAATTCAGAACCTAATACCTATTAGAAACGGGCTCTTCCTTTAGCTGCTGCCAAATAACAAGGTATTATTTGTTGCTTCCTAGGTATCTTGGTGATTAATGAAGTTTAAGAAGGGCACCTTCACTAATAATACGTGCCTCACATTGATCATGTTTCCAGCAATCATTAGTATTCATTAGCAGCAGTCAACTTCTTAATTCCTTTTTGCTTAAGTCCAAATTATTTTAAGTTATTTACAACGCCCTGTAGGAAAGAACAAGGCTCTCACAAATCTTAATGGCTTATTCCCAGATCTTCATGTGCTAGTGCTTCTGGGAAATACATGCACACTGCAAAAATACCCTGGCTGCTGGGCCACAAACGACTGCGCGTAAAACTCTGTGCAGGGTAAGCAAAAGACAGGCCTGCATCAGCACATGGCAGAAGTACAGGAAAGCAAAACGACTTCCTCTTTCACATCTCACCCTCTCCTGTAAATTCAGTTTTGTAGCCGCCTCTTTCTCCAGGCTGCCTGATGCAGTCTCTTTGGACTGTAGGTATTTTCTTACAGGATCACTTCATCATACAATTTGTCAATATAATGTCATTGGTAAGTTCCCAAGCCAGTCTCATACCAGAAGCTTGACCAACATGCTTCTCAATTTAAAATACACAAAACTACCTTTTCTTGTCTTCCTGCACCTGTAATCACTCCTCTGTGTTGGGTGTACCTGGCGAGGCGTTGGTGGCAGGCGGAGCTGCGGGGTGGGCTCTGTGCTGCTCTGAGCCGGACACAGCCGGTTCCAGCTGGTTCTGCAACGGCCACACCACAGGGCGTGGCTGAGCCCCTCAGAGATGCTGGTGGGGCCTCTGAGCCTATTTAAGAAAGGGTAGAGGAGGGAGGAGAATTAAAAAACCCAAAACCCTGAAAAGCAGCAGTGTGACAAGCAGGGTGAGAGGAGGAGGAGGGTGGGGAGGTCCTCTGAGCACTGGAGCAGAGATTCCCCTGCAGAACCATGGGTGACCGGGGAAAAGTGAGGGACGGAAGGAGCGGCAGAGAGAAACCGCCATATGCAGGCCACAGCTGCCACCCCAGAACCACTCAGGGAGGGCAGAGGAGCCTGGAGGGAAGGAGGGAGGTTAAGCATTGGAAAAGGGGAAGGAAGTGTGTAGTTTTATTTTTTGTCTTTTTGATTCTTACTACTTGAATCTATTTTAATTTGGAATAAAAATTATTTTTCCCCAAGTCAAGTCTCTTGTCTGTGACAGAAACTGGTAAGGAATTTCCCTCTCTTTATCTCAACCCCAAAACTTTCCCATCCTCTTTTCTCCCCCTGCCCTGCTGAAGAGGGGGAGTGCGCAAGCAGCTGGGTGGGCATCCGGCTGTTAGCCAGGGGTAAGGCACCACAACCACAGGAAGGAGGCACAGGATATAACACAGCATTTGCCTATACATCTACACAAACAGATACCAAAAGTGGTGACATTATTTCCCATTGCTTCACCTGGCTACATTAACACGCTTATACTGAGACTGATGGGATATGCACCTTATGAGTCTAGTTGTGACAGTTGAGGACGAGACCTAGGTCACATTCTACAAGCTCAGACCGCAGAAATCATGTTTCTGTATCCATGTATACACATGCCCACTTAATAGTACTTTTAAAAAATGTCTGAACAAATAAAGTTCACCTTACATAAGCACTAAGACCATAAGGTACTACTTCAGGAATGCTAAATCCTTACATTACTGTAGTTTAGACTGAAGACCAACCATTGCTAGACTAGTAAAAAAAGAGTATGTCTTCAACTTGTAACTCTTCCCCACTAACCTTTAACTAGCTCTTTAAGTGAGGAAGAGAATGTAGGTGGATTTCAAAGACTTATTATCCACAATGATATCATCCTTTTATTTCAAAGCCTACTTTGGGATATTGCTAGGTCTTTACAATCTGGTTCTCCACATTACACTCGGTGTATAAGAAGTATTCTAAATAATATCCATACATCCTCCTTATCACTTTTCTTTTTTGAGTAAAATATTCAAATGCTACAATACAAAGCATCAGTTAAAAGATTCATGAATACATATCCCATCTGGCATTGGTTGCCACAGTCTGCAGTTTCTAACTGCAAGTAGATGAGTACATCTGAAATTATAATTCCTTCAAAGACCATCAGGATGACATAAATTTGACAAAATCTGTAACACTATATGAAATACACTAGAAACATTGCATGCCTCAAGATGCATTGTATGTATACTCCATAACAGGAGTTCAAATATAGGAAAACAAGTTAAATCTATGATAATTTTTGCACTGAGGCATATAAATAAAATATAGTACCATAAACACAGAGACTTTCTGTTGGAGAGTTAGCTTCTAATCCCACTATTGAATTCAAGTGAAACTGAAATATAGTGATTTACAACTGTAGAACACAAATGTACAGGAAAAACACAGACCTCAGGTCAGAAGTCTGTTGAAGAAGAAATAGTTAATTGCATTTGCAATTATCAGAGTTTTCTGCAGGGACTGCATTCAGAAGAGACCGCTTCTTTCTTTCTAAGGTGAACTTACTATGTAATAGGAGAACTAAAACAAAACCACTGTGAAAGTTTTACTAACTCAGTGTGCCAACACTGGTATTCTCTTCCTATTCGTAGTCTTGCATTTCTCGTGCCTAATGGAGCTTTCTGGAGCCACCTCATTTGTATTCAAACCTGTCCTGCTAGCCCTGGGCCCAGCCACAGAAATGGAGGCCCATAACTCCTCTAGCTGAAGAATTTGTCGTCTCTTCCACTCTAGGCTCTCTCTTCTCCTCTTTTTTTCACATCTTTTCACAAGAATAGCAAGGGAATGGGGAGAGTAAGAAGGTAAGATTTGGATGCAGATTTTGACATGTAAAGCTGAAAACTTTTCCAGTGTTCTGTGGAGCTCAACCCTGCCAGTCACTGTCACGAGGACTTTCTGCACCCAACAAGGTGGCCAGTAGCTGCCAAGCGGATTTCTCTCTATGATCCAAGCAATGTTCTGTGCTGCAATACAATACGCTTTCTGATATAGAAACTTGATTTTGATTAACACTTCTGTGTCATAGAGAGAAACAACTAACGTATCTCCCTTTTCTTAAGCACTAATTTGAAAGCCTGACAGCTAATAACATATGCACGCTTGTACAAATGCACCTCAAACCAGCAGCTATTAACGAACCATTCTGGCTACTTGGGTTTTCCTATCAACTTCTCAGGCCTGAGAACAGAGTAGGCAACCTCAGCCTTGTCCATATGAATGATCCTGGAGGTATTTGTATTCACAGGCCCAGGTTCACCCATGGGTTAACTATCGATTCACCTGTGTGGACTGGCATATGGCATACAGCCAAAAGGCAAAGCAGCACTTTAGCCTTCAGTTATACAGAAGAGTGAGGCATAGTAAATAACCTGACCTAGCCTAATGGTTAAGCAGCTAAGACATTCATTTTCCACTGGATTTCTTTGTAGCAAAGAAACAGCTAAATAAATAATAAAACAGGTTTTAGAGAAAGGCTTGAAAAATTAATGAAAATCCGAGTGATCAAACCTGAAAAAGCCTGATGTGAAGCTAGCTGCATAGCTCTGATCAAATCAGAATAGTCAGGGAACTCTTTCACATCAATGCAGACATCTCTGGGAATACTTTTATGGTGACACCACTTCAGCACACTTTATTAAACTTGATAAGATACATTATAATCGTATCTGACAAATGAGTAAGTTTGGATCTATTCCAAAATGAATCTACATATCACTATAGTTAATTTACATGTTGGCTTAAAAATATGAAATTATGCCATAGACGTAATTGCTTCCTGAAAGGTAAACTATAAAAGCAAAATAAATAAATAAACCAATAAAATAATTTGCTTTTCAGATGATATAACCTCCTCTGAATCCTGGAAATACAAAACAGCTCATGATAAATGAAAAGAGTTGAGCAATTCCACTTGTCCTTATTACTGGGTTCCAAAAGCTGGAGCAAACTAAGGGATGTGCACTTATACCAGAAAGCTTTATTCTCCCTTCTACTTAAATATACAAAATAAAAACAAGGATTATTTAGTGCTGATTATCCAGGGAACTTGAGGTAGTATTGAATACTAACAATGCATTACTGTTCTTTATCAACATCCTGCTTTTCCTGGCTCAAACTTTAGCCAATTGTGTTGACATTTCCTACACTGCATTTCTCTCTGTCTCTCTCTGGTTGAGCTTTTGTTTTTCATTTTTGACACTTTCATCCCGATCAGCTCAGCCGTTTCTGACACTGGCAGTGGGAGAGAAGAGTTCTGCACATGCAAAAGAGTTAGTAGACTTTTTTTTTTGTTTTGAAGCCTGCTAGCTTTTCCACACTTCCCACACATGTAAATAGGCACTCAGTGATTATCAAGCAAAAGAATCTGTTCTCAGTGACTGAAATGGAGTCTCTCACAGCTCAGACTGTTGGATTTTGCTGACCAAACTTTAGAAGCATTTATTAAATTCTGTTTGTAACTACACAGTGTGTGTTCCAATACCATAGACTGAGTAAGCATGTCCTTTTCTTTGGCAGTAAGGGTGGAGAAGGGTTTTAATGATAATTGCTGCTACAAGGTGCCATAAGGTATTTGTATTAAAGCAGAGCTCTTTTGTCTCCTCGCACTCTGCTGGCGTTCTAGCACCACTGAATCACAAGCTAAAGAAAGAAAGAAAAGGAGCAGTCTGAAACTGCACGGAAAGTGCCAAAAAGCTGACTTGTCAAAAGAGGAGCCTGATGCTCAGGAGGAAAACAGGGTTAGTTAGTATTTATGAAGGCTAAAGAGCTCACGCTTGGGAGGGCAGAACCAGGAGCTGATTAAGGGAGGTTAGGTTTTATAGTCAGTACATTCTTGCTGAGTAACAGTACATAATCATAACATACATGCAAGAAGGGGCTAAATACCTGGTGGTACTTAACTTACATGTATAATTTTGTTTCACTTTTCTTTTATATATGTTTGGTGTAACACATACATGCTGAAAGCAGGTGCAGAAATGAAACTTAATTTCTGTGAAATTTTTATTCTCAAGAAAAATAAGACTGAATCAGGATGATAAGCCAAAATTTGCAAGTGTGCACTTATTGCCAAACTATGGCATTTCTAGAACGTAGTAGCCACTTCAAGGTAACAATCTACTTCATAAACTGAGCAGTGGTCACACTAGAGCAGGAGGACCCAAGCAGCTTTAACAGTTCTAGATGGATGTGGGTAAAATGTCAGTTCCACGGCTATTCACCTCTGACTAGTACAATAGATTTTTACCCTGAATATGGATTTCAGTCTGCACCTGCCACAACTTCTCTCACAGCTCATTAGGGATCTCCCACAGTCAGAAAATCTGGAGACCAGATGCCAAGCAAGTTGGCCAGCCTAGAGATCTAGTCTAGAAGCCATGGCTTATGAAAGCACATGGCAAGTGATCCCAAAAACATGACCCCAAGAAGCCTTGGGGGCTTGGCAACCCATCTGCGTTCATCTAGAGACAGATGAGCAATTTAAGAGAAAATGAAGTTTCATTATAAACTCATAAAAAAATGAAACCACTAAAGTGAAAAACTTCCAATCAGACAATTTGGCAAATTCAACAGTTGAAAAAGTCCCAAAATACAAGACCTATGGCTAGTACAACCATCATGTAAATAAATACAAGAAAAAGTCTAATTTTCATGTTGTTCTAGTCCTTCACTTGGTCATATCGTAATAAATTCCTGAAAACTCTATGAAAGAAATACAAACATCAGTTCCCTCCTGGGGGAAAACACTCTGTATTGTAAATGCAGCACTTACTACAATTTATAGTTTGCTACTATGCTGCCATGCTACACAATGCACATATGACATGTGACTGTAACGTATGTAGCATCAGTGTTACAGGTTTGTTTTTTTTTTAAAATCATACAAAAAGTGGATATTTATTGAAAAGAAAATCTGAACCTCTAACAATGCACAGTTGTTGGGGAAGATAGAGAAAAATCATATAATATATTTCACTCTGGGACCTAGGAGTAAATGCTTCAAATGGAGTGTACTTTCTGCATTATGAAGAACACACAAAGTCACGTAGACAACTAATGACACCAGAATAAAATTACAATCAGAACTGATCCAAATACTGCTCTCCAAAAGAAAACATTTTTTAGAACTGCTTTGGGATCTACGTGGCAATTTAAGGTGACTTCTTTAATGATGGAACTCTTATAACAATGGGAAAAGCTCTGTGCCATAAAGTTGAAAAATGCTTACTTCTCCTTTCCCATATAACACAAGCATTTTGATTACCACTCTACACTAAAAGGATGTTTCAATTTAAAGCTCTTCAATAGGCTGCCAGGAATGCTCTGCTCAATGATAAGTCTATTGTACAAGACAGGCGAGGAGAACATTACCTCTCTAAGCAGCCAGGAAAGTATGTTATTTACAGCCAAGCGACAAAACAAAAAGAAACGTGGAAACCATCAAGCAGAATCCAAGACCATAAGCATTAACAAATAGTTTTGAAAAAACACTTTTTTTTTCCTCCCCCCCTTCCCCGTTCCCACTGGTCTTTATATACTTTGACGTTTAAAAGTGATAAAAAAAATCTCATGGAAGACTCAAAGCAAAAATGTCTCAAGGTGATGCCTAGTCAAACAATGATAATCACCAAATGAATTATTTCAAGAGAATGCAGAGGAAGAGGGTTAAGGATCCCCTACAACAAATTTGATGCCTGTCCGTGATGAAGGTGTGTAGTAACTTTGACCAAGGATGCTTTGTGATGTGTGACATCTATTCATAAGTAAATGGACTCTGATGTACAGCTCCACAAGCAGTTACAGAGGCATGATCTCAGTGGCACAGCTCACACAACAGAGTGCTAGGAGCAATATGGGCTCTCGAGGAAGGACAGGAGGGGAAGGTAGGGGAGAGGGTCAAAGAGCAGCTTAGACACAGGCAGCTTTGCTGCAGAACTAGTGACAAGCTAGTTTAGAGCTTATGGGTAAGGGCCAGAGGACAGCCATGGGTGACATCACAGTGCGTATCTGGTACAGATTGTCTGATTAAGAAGACAAGGTAGATTAACCCTCAAAGAACTGGAGGTTGTCTTATGGCCACCGGCCCTGCTTCTCACTGATCATCACTGAGATGATCCAAACAAAATCATTCTATGTGTTTACAATTAAACTGAAGATATTTTGGCAAAATACAGAGTTATTCAGAATATCAAGGCCAATTTTGAAAACAGAACTAAGAATGCACGTGCATGAATGAGTATTGCTTTAATCTTTCTTCCTAATGCTGTATGTATATTATGATAAACACAAAATACAGATATTCTGCATTTGAGAGAGAAAGAGAGAACACAAACAGATGTAATATATTGGTTAATAAAACCACATTTCTTTGTACAAATATTTAAATCAAAGTGCACTGTATTAAAAACTTTTTTCTGTCCTTTATCAAATATCGTGTGCAATGCTTGCTACTGCATTTATACCAATCTACCACTGACAACAGATTACAGGCCTAATACTCACTGTATAGAGAAAAACCTCTTACACAAATATTTCGTGTAGTACTAGTTTCCTATTTTTCATTATGGTTCTCTCATGCAAAAATCTAAGCACTAGCTAAAGGCTCCTAAAATGCATCTAGATTATTCCAGTGTCTTCATTGTAAACTGGATCAGACTCAAAGATAAGGAGTGGTAAGAAAAGAATGGATTAATCCCTCAATGGAAGTAATGAAAAAACATCCTTATAAATTAGTCATTGTAAGAATGCCTTACCTCACTTTCTCCAGGCTAGACTGAAAAGAGGTAGAAGTTTATCCAAAACCTGAAAAAAAAAAAAAAAAAAAAAAAAAAAAAAAAAAAAAAATCTAAGTTGTTTGGCGAATATTTACAACTAGTTTGCCATAGGAAATGTGTCAGTCCATCAGGAACCTAAGTTTTTCAGAGTTTGTCTTTACCATATATTTTTCTTACACCTGAGTGTAGAGCTCTGGCCTGGCGAGCCATTTAACCCCCCACTGTCACTGTGTTCATGGTAATACGGACCATTACCTCTCACAAGGAAGACTGTAAATAACAAACACTACTTCTCAGGTGGCCCTGACTTTGGAAGGAAGAGACACAACTGACAACTGCCAGTTATTTAATCTTTTGTGCATGTTTCCCTCTAGGACACAACAGTATCCAGATTAGTAAGCTCAAAATGTCTTTATTCTTTTGATGCATGTGCTACCCAAGGAATTTAATTACAGCAGGGTTTTTTGGAACTATTTACCTTCGTAAGCATCAAGTAGACAAGAAAGATGAGATACAAAAGAAAATAAACGTTAATGTTGGTAGAAAGAAAGCAGACATGATGCATAACCTTTATAATAACAAATAAATATTACACACTTCATTTGAAAAGCTGCAGTACTTCATCACAGCAAATTATCATCTGTCTTTGTAAACTGACCAGAACAATAGCTCACGAGTACTGTGGAAGTTTACTATGGTCTCAGTCAAACATGGCATGTAAGCATGAGTTCAATTATAAGAACCCTTACAACACTGGTGACTTCAAAAAGATATAAAAATGGACAAAGTGCATGTTTTAGCTGACCACAGTGACATTGTTCACTTGTTTAGAAACACTTTTGGATATACATATGTCTAAGCAAAGGCACGCTTCTCAGACTCACTGTAAGGAAAACTGTCCTGAAGTACAAATTTATATTTTGCAAACCCCAATAATCACTTTACTGTTATTCAAAATCTGCTTATTTTATCATGCTAGGTTGTGACAGTAATATCATTCTAGCAACAACAACAAAAAACCAAACAAACAAAAAAAAGGAGTTACTGATGAGTCCAATCAAAGTTTTCACAGACTGTATTTTAAATCATGGGATATCTCTTTTCTTTTCCAAGCAGTTGCCATAGCTCCCAAGATGGGGGTAGGGGGCACGCAGTGCAGATTTCCAATGTTAACTTCCATTTTAGCAGTCAGGAAACAGTTCACAAACTAGTATCAAAGAAATAAAGGTATAGTTGGATTTCAAGGCAAAAAGCCCTTTAGTTCAAGTTTAGTATTTACTATTGCGTTCAACCACAAGTACCAACATACTTGGTTTGCTACGCAGCTACACCCTTCTCTTCAGGAAAAAGCAAATGCTAAATAAATTCCAGATACTTTATGCTTCTTTATAAGACTTATCTATTGAAGTAAGAAGTTCCAAAAACATCAAGTAAAGATCAAGAGAAACAAGTGGCAAAAAGTGAAAGTCTATTAGATTAACCATTAATAAAATGCTTACATTTTGGTAGTCTAGTATCTTAAGAATAGTTTCAGGCACTTGCTTCAAGTATATCCTTATGTGCTCTTCGGAACAAAGGTCTGTACTGGTTTTGTTCAGACGTCACCCATTTTAAGTAAACACAACAGCAAAACGGTCTGCCCCTAAATCCATCAAACAACTGCTCTTCTACAGCTTTTTGCAATAGTTTTGCACGTGAATTGCAATATGCACAATATTGTTGATGGTAAGCGTTGGCACAGCAGGAACTCTGTAATAAGCCACAGAGACAGTAAGCTATTGCAGCAATTCACCACAGAGACAAAGACTTCTAGCCATTAAGTCACCTGTCTACACGAATCTAGGAAAAGCAGGGAAAATGACATCTTCACTGAGGCAAATAATGTTCCAAACATACCAAACCGTGTAAATCATTCCAGGAGAGCACATGTTCATCTTCACAAACAGACTACGCACTGACAGGTAGATCATTCACGGCACTGGGAGCCATGTTACAAGTTCTGTTTTCTTTTACTGGAGTTTCCAATGCTATGCTTACTTCATACGGATGAGTTTGAGAGAGTAAAATAATCCAGCAACAATAACTGCTGCCACAGAGATTCTCCTCGTATTACATACTCAACGTACATACTTTTTTCCTATTAACTAGACTGAGAACTTTTAATACTAGCCAGCTGTGAGAGAGTCCCATGTCAGTTAAGACCAAGGCGATTCACCCTGAAGAAAGAGTTGAATCACACAGAGATGATCACTGAACCAAACTAACATTGTTCAGAAAAGATATCTTCAAGCCTCTGTGCCCAGCTCTCAAAAAAAAAAAAAAAAAAAAAAAAGCCTATGTAATTATTATTATACTATATCCAAGAATTCTCCTGGATTTAAATCCATAGACGAGTGACGTTTCATACTGCAGCTGTTCTGGTCACTCACCTCAAAAAAACAAGTGAGAGAATTAGAAAAAGCACAGAGAAGGGGAATAAGAAGATTAGGGAAGAGAACACCATAGAAGGACTGACTAGGACTCTTCAGTGTGAGAGGTATTAGAATACTACAAAGATGTATAAAATCACGAACAACAGTGAGGAAAATAAATGGGGAATTAATCCTCACTGTTTCTCACAGCACAGGAACTGAGAAATCTTCAATGCAATTATTAGGTAGCATATTAAAAGTCACAAAAGAGAGTAATGCTTAAAGTAATTTTTGCACAATACATAATTAAATTGTGAAATTAATTGCCACAAGACATGGTGGAACATAAGAATATTCCAAAAAAGTACAAACGATAATTCCTAGAAGATTCTCCACTAGTCACAATCAAATGCAACAAATGTTTTTTGATGCAATTTCCAACTCAATAAATCCCTGCCATTGTCTACCAGAAGCTCAGAGAATAAACAGGAAGGGTCACTCTGCACCTCCACCATTTCTAGTATTTTTTTCCGCAAACATGTAGCGATGAACCTGCAGCTCTAGGTGTTAGAAACAAGATATAGTGTATGTCAACTCTCAAATTTGTATGATTTCCTTAAAAATCCTGAAGGAAAAAATAATCAGAGTGCACTACATTAAAGGGCTTTTCTTTGTATAGCTGAATTAACTAACTGATCAACTCAAGCTTAAAAGCAGAAGTGCTGAAGACCAGAAGATTATCAGAACCTACCCCTCTCAGTGACTGCTGTGTTTTCAGCATTATGTATAACAATATTAGTTTCTAATGAGCACAGACAAATATGACTAATTGATAAGACACACACATTTTTATGAAGCGATTTCTCAAAACATCACTGAAGTCTCAAAACTCACTAAGCTCACTGACGAACTAAACTTCTCAAAATCCTACTTAAACAATAAGCTACCTATTTTGTATCCTGAAAAATAAAAGTTCATACCATACATTTCTAACCTTTTAATACTGCAAAAAATGATAGCGAAGACATATGAAACCATAAAAACCCTAAATCCAAAGAGTACCAAATTATAGCATGTTGATTTTTTTTTTTTTCTCTCTCTCTCTTCACTGACCCACTGGTAAGCTTGGTAAGTACACTTCCGATTAGTTAACAGGAGTTGATAGATTAAATATTTTCTTTTTTTTTTCTGAGGAACTATAGGAAGTAGAACAAAAAAAACAGAGCTTCCCTTTCATTTAACATCATGCTACAGCTACTGTAAAGAAAGCCTGTACAATTCTTTCCTCAAAAAAAGAAAAAAATCCATGTAAAAATGACATGCTCTCTGCATGCTATGTTCAAGTTAAAAGGAGATAGAGCAGAACTACCTAGAAACATCATGGTTTTACATAGTATCCTCCAAATATTAATCAAATCCTATTTGAATTTACCACATATGCAGTCATGAGCAATGACCACACTGTGGAATAACGCACAGGAGAATACTATCCTGCTATTATACTGACCTTGAAACAGAATGACCGCAAAGACCTGCAGTTACCAATGTTACAATCCTGCCAGTTACACTCTTATGAGAACTGAAGGGTTGGCATCAATTCAGATTCGAGTAAGAGTTCAGTGTTCGAATGGCATTTGGCTGTGGCAATCTGAACGTAGATGATCTCTACCATGAATTACTTCTCACTTACAACATTTGAAATAAAATATAATCATTGCAGCTATATTTGAATTACAAGAGTGCCAAAAAAGGAGTCCTGAATGCCTAAAGAACTGAAGCACTGATGTTGTCCTTTTGATCTGAGGATCACAAGCTTCCTGAAGAACCTTTCGGCTAATTTATAAGTTGCAAATGTCTCTGTAACTGAAATGTTGCTTTAAAGAAAACAGACAATCACAAACTAATTCGATCTGCAAGAGCAGCAGCTCTCAGCTAGCATGGTCATAACTGTCATTTCCATGTGCAATTCTGGCCTGCAGCAATCCAACGCTGCTCCAGAATGCGTATGTGTCATATCATAACAGAGGAAAAGTTTCTTGGGCTGAGAATGACCAGAGTGCTCTCCATCCCTCCTTACAGTGCAATGGATGTAGTACATACCAAAAGTTTACCCACAGGATTAAAAACATTCAAGCTATTGGAGAAGCCTTCAGTAAATATAAAAAGTTTTAAGATCTTAATGTGGTCTTAAAACCACAGATTATTATCTTATTAAAAATCTTAATGAGATCTCAATTTGGAGTTGGACATAACCGAATGAAACACCATCTGGGAAGTTAACCAGGTGGGTCTTTATGAACCTGTTCAACAACTTGTTTTCTCTACGCTACTTTTGTCTGTCTAGGAGGTACCATTGACATGAAAAATCTCCCTGTTGCTAAAAATACTTTAGAAAAATACTTTTTTTCTGATTGCTATTGCAGTTTCTAATTGATATCACTAGTTTTCCATGTTTTAGATCTACTCTTACATTTTTTTACAACCTATTTTAGCTATTAATTTAAAAATAGTAATGTATTCCTCGGGAGATGGATGCCATTCTCTATTTTTTTCATGGCCTAGAAAAATTGGGCCTTGATACTAATTAATCCTATGTTCATGATGATTAGATATACCAAAAATCGTAAGTAGATAGTTTGAGTTAAAACTATTATTAATTACTACTAATACCATGTGGCCTGAGTATTTCCTCTTCCAAACAGCTATTACAAATTAAATTGATATTTTAAAGATTAGAACTGTATTTTCTATAAATTTCTATCAACACTTATTAGAGCTCTCTAGTACTACTTTAATGTAGTACTTGCTTTAAAAATAAAGTCTTTCCAGGCTGCAAATTTTTACCCATTAGTTGTCAATCTTTCCAGTTTCCCTGTTCTGTTTTCTCACAAAGTACTTCCCTTGGGAATCCCTAAGGAAACTGTCTTTACCCTAAGGAACACCTCCTTCCTATCAGTAGATCTAACTGCGGAATGTTCTTCTCTCCTAAAAACCACCACCGAAACCCCCAAAAAAACCCAACAAACAAAACCCAACAAAACTTAACAAACAAACCATCACGCCCCTCCCCCACAAATCCTTCAGATAATCACAATAAAATGCTTCAGATAATTAGTACTTCTAAGGCATATCCACAGTTACTAAGCAGACCAGACCTAGGAGATCAGGCCTACAAGAAAATTCTCTAAATCATACAAGAGCATCAAGTTCTTTAAGTTTCAAGTAGGAAACTGAATGCTCCTTTGGAGCATTTTGAAAACAAAAACAAAACAAAACAAATTCAAAGATTTTACACTACTCTGTACAAAGAAACCACCTTTAAATTTTTCAGGATCATAGTGAAGAACATGCATATCATGTAAACACCTAGACTAAAATGTGCTGACAATAAGAATCCATACGTGGCATAGTTTAGACATTACAGAATTTTTGAATTAACATTTATATTGATTTACAAAAAAAAAAATCTGCAGTCCCTTGCCTAAGAGTTGTACACGTTACAAGGAAATGTAAAAAGCCAACTTGCCACAAGTAACAAATATTAATATTTGAAATTATGAAATGTTTGCTACATTCTGGATTTGATAAGGGGCAGCCACTCACAAATGATCCATAATTCTAAAACTAATTGTCATTCCTACTTTATTAAATTTTCATCAACAAATTTAATTTCTCTTCCTTGGTAACTTAAGAAAAGTTAGCATTGATTATGATCATTTCCAGTATTGGATATTTGTGCTTAATGTACTGCTTTTCAAGATACATAGACTAAGAATTATCCTTTAAAAATATATATATATCTTCCTTCTCCATAGCTACTTTCAATTTAAAGTTTTCACACTGCATTTTCAACTTTGTCTTTTTCACACTTTCACGCTTGCTCAAGTAAGTATAATTGAAATTTAAAGTTTTTGAGAGTAGAATCTCTAATTAAGTCTGCATTAATTAGACAAAATAATGTGGAGACAATCTTTTTTGAAGACTGAGAATCACAATATGCATAAATGAATGTATAAAGCAAAAGCAATTAATACACAATTCTCTGTATTAACACAATTAAAAACTACTGTTGTAACATCATAGATGTGCTACTCCAAGAGATTAGTGAATTAGCCAGTATCAAATCCCATTCAACAACTCAGATTCTTTCTTATCAAATAATATTAAAATACATTTTCATATAGTATCCTGAGATTCTTTTCCAGGATAAAGACCATGGTCAACAACTTCTAGCACAGGTAAGATTTCTGTAATAAGTCCAACTACGTATGGAACAAAACTTTTGAGGTAACTCTCTCAGGAAATAGGCACAATCCCAAATCTCACTACACTTTGCTCCAAGTGGAGAGACTATATCTTTGCTAGACCAAAACACTCTAGCTTCAATAACAGACATATGAAAAAAAACCAAAACCAAACACCAATAACAACAGGAATAAAATATCTCATGCGGAACAAAACAAGTCACTTCACTGTACGCATTTCTGTTTCAACAGTCATTATAAAAGATCAACCAATCCATGAGAGACCACTGTTTAATGTACCTGCTGGTACCTTGGTACAACACTAATTACTGTAATACAAAGAATCTGTTCACACCTAGAGTAGATGTTTAGAATTACAGATTAATAAGTGTTGAATGTGCCCCTCTGGATGTCATCTGGTCCCAAAGGCATTTTATCAGTTTCAAGATTTTTCTTATCATCTTCACTTCTCTAAAACAGGATTAACAGAATTTTATAAACTGTTGTAGTTTAGCCCCACTCAGGACCAAGCTACACAGTCTCTCACTGACTGCCCCCACCCTCCAGTGAGGCTGGCAGGAGAACTGCAAGAGAAAAGAAGGCAAAACTCCTGGGTTGAGATAAAAACAGTTTAAAAGAGCAATAGAGGAAAAAGAAACAGAGATAGTGAACAAAAAAAAAAAACCCAAATAACAGAAAAAACTTAAGCATATAATTTACAGTACAGTAACTCACAGTGGATCCTTATGCCCAGCTCCCTCCTGAGTAGCAGGAACCTGCCCCTCAGCACCGTCCCCACTTTATACCCTGAGCAGCCCTCACAGGGTGTGGAACAGCCCTTGGCCTAATTTGGGTAAGCTGTCCCAGCTGCTGGCTAATTAGTAACCCATCCCAGCTGTGTCCCCCAGCCACAGGGGCCACCAGCTCCAGCTCCTCTCCCAGCTCAGGTGAAAATTAGCTCCAACCAGAACAGAAACTCATGAACAAAAAGACAAGAATATCCATGGAAGGGCATGCTGTGGTGCACTGCCACCAAAACCAAGCTGTCGTCCTCTTTAAAACAGAAGGCATAAACCATTTATCAATCAAATCAAAATTCCCTGTAATCTCTAATAAACTACCTTCTAATTGCTACCATTTGTCACATTTCATTACTCTTCCTCAACACATTGTCGTTTGACTTGCAACCATGCAGAGCACACCAGAAAGAAACAGTGACAAAAGCTGAAGCAGCACCTGAAGCAGCCCAGGCACTGACATACACTTTGTCTGGATTCTAACTGGCACAATCAGATGATTGGCCATTAGCCCCAGATTTTCCTTCCATTGCCTTCACAACCTCTTAGCCTTTATTTTACTCTTCCAGTCTCGCCCTCTCTTATCTGCTTCATTCTACTCTCTTATTTCTCACAAGTTAAACCGTAATCCTTCACACAGCAATTTCTACTCCTCTTCCCTGGAAAACAAAGTAGTTCTAGAAAAAAAAGACAGTATCTTACCACTATATTATTCTCTCCTGAATATATTATTTGTTTCATGGTATTATCAATTTTCATTGCAAACTCTTCGGTAAAAGGATTACCTGTTGATCTCTGTACCATGTCTTCCATAATGGGTACCCACTAATAGTTGTTTCCTTGGCATTAACATTAACACATAACTTGCAGGCAACAACAACAAGTTCCATGGGATTTCAGTCTGATGCACATCTCCAGAATTAGATACTTACTTGTGATTCACTCTACCAAACATAAATATTTGCCCCATCTACAACAAACATAGAGTTTATTTTTAAAAGCTTGTCAGTAACACATAACTATACTGTCTTATCTGCCTTATTTTAATGGGCATTGTTTGTGAGGACAGATTACTCTCATGCACCTATGAAAAAGCAAAATTTATACCTTCACTCATACATCTAAAGAAGAAAATTTATCTTAGAACGCTTAACTGCCTTCATGGAATCTTACAAAAATTTTCTGGTGAAATAAAACAGTTCCTACATAAATCAGAAGGGCACTCTACATTCTAAAATTTGAGCTCTTGCTTAATAATTGACATTTTCTATTCAGTTGTTTGTTGAAAACTCAAGTTTTGGGTACCGAAGAACTCAGCTTTGAATTAAAACAAGATCCCTGGAGAATTTAATAGCATACTTCCCATAGTTTAGAGTTTCTGAACAAGTCAGCTTTTATCAGCAATAATTGAAGTTGCCAAATTCAAGAACAGAACTGATGTGGCTACACACTGTGAAACCATTTAGTGACAGCACAAATACGGTACACTGTAATTAGTTAGCTAAAAAAAAAAAAAAAAAAAAAGTGCAGTGTACTGCCACCTCTACATAAATTCCAAAGAAGTGCTTATGTTGTACATTATTTCTAGTCATCAAAATTAAGTGCTTCAGTTTGCCCATCTGTACTTGTAACTAATTGATTCATAACTTCATGTAACTGAACAAAGATATCTGAAATGTATTGAAGTAAAACGCTGTGTTATGGAAAGATCATTACTCAAAATCTAAAACAGCACCATCATTTGAAATTTTAGATTTTCAGTTATTTTGTCTCGCGAAAAAAAACCCCAACATTCTGAAGGACTATCAAAAGAATTCTTTAAAAGTAGTTTTAGTTCCCATCAAGTACATGATGTTGCTTGCCTTAAGCTATTTTAGAGCCATTCTCATTTAGTGATTATTTTTTGCTTCAAAGAACTGAGGTTTACAAGAGGTCTCCCCCTCGGTGCAACTTCACAGTTGCAAAGATGGAGAAAAATAAGTGACTACCAAAGAGGTGAAAAACAAAACCTGTTTTCATAAAAAATTCTGAAAAGAGAAGGCTATTAATATACTTTTTGACTTTTGACTTACATTTCATATATACTACTTGACTTAAACTTCAGTCTAGCCCTGCCCGTGAAACTCAAAATATGCACAGAAGACACATGCATACACACACAAAAAAGCAAGAAATATATACCTTTATTGCTGCTTCTGAAATTTACCTCTGATCACAAAGCAGTTTATTGCATTGCACATAGCAAGATTACTCAAAACTTTAACCTTTACGGGTCAAAACTAGAAGACATAAGTGGCATTATTTTATACTAGCAATTTGAATCAGTCCAAATTCTTCAAATGCAGCAAAGCTGCGTACATCAAGGAAACTTATAAGGAAAAAAGAACTGATGGGGAACTTCTCATGATTTTTAATGTATAAAGATGAAGTGCCATATTTATGCAAGTTATTTAATACTTCAACTGGGTCATTTTACAAATTTAGATGTCATAACTTCCAAAGTAAGGTAACTAGCTTATAGTACACAAATTCAGAGCATCTTATCTAGTATATTCTTTGCCTGGTTCTTTCCATCTCTCACTTGCACAGGTATCCAACCGTGACTCAGTCACTTTGCCAGTTGAAAGACTGCCAATTGTTTGTTACAAGGACAATTTGAAGGAATTTGTTACTTCATGGACACACTTACTCTAACTTTTAAAACTAGATTCCCCTTATAGAGCAGAAAATAAATGATGAGACATGGCACCTTTGTTTGTATCTCCAACCCTCTCTTCCATCAGCTCCTGATGCTAAAACTCTCCTCCTAAGCTTTACTTTGGACCACACTTCATCAGATTGTTTAGGTGTGGGCTGAGGTTTCATACCAGCCTCCTTCACTAAGGATTCCTGGTCTCCTGCACCTTGCTTTCACAAGCATGAAAAATCTTCAAAAGAAACAGACAATTTCTAAAGGTGCTAGCATTCTTGTGCCTTTTCTTGACCTAAAGACTTGCTGCAGTTTCAACTCTCTGCTTCTGTGATGAATCTGAAATACTCTTCAGATTCTGAAGCGAATGGCAGGAATTAAACTCCATCCACAACAGAACTCCCGGATATAAGTTTAAGCACATGCGCTGGACAGCATGCAGCTATCAAAATGGACTTGAGGGATGCCTCAAGGTTTACTCTATGTGTGTAGACTGTGTATGCAACAGCTATTTATTCCGGGTTCCTGGACATCAGGAAGCTAAGCAGAGATCCAAAACAGCTGTCTGGCATACAGAATTACTGAACAAAAGACCAAATATTGCATGTAAAGAAGGATACAAAAAGAAGAATTTAATAAGTAAATTCATACTTGAAATAGATTGAGATGTAGTCATGTGTGTGTTCCCCTATGGCAATTAAGCCTGGATATTACTAGAGCTTCTACTAACACCTTTTATCAGTGAAAATTAATGTTTTAAAAATATGCATGCAGACTGAGGAATTTTGGAGGCAAGGAACGTGTTCCTTTATTTTGTACAGTACTAATACTGGCAAGATTTTATCTGGTTTCAGGTAATACTAGAAATCTAGCCTTTAAAAAGGGGGCTACTCTAGAAAGCTTCTCCTGTGTAGTTTCATATGTTTGCTCACTGGATTTGTTCACTGCAATCATTACACAAACAGAAGGTAAGTCCAGTCTATTTGGATGAAGCTTTCCATAAAATTTCAGAATGGCACTGCATATGTGCACAACATACGCTCATATTTCTGCAGAGAGATTGACATGGGGTCGAAATGCAGTAAATACACACTACAGCTTGGAAAAATGACTGCAGGACAAGCCCTATGTGTGCTGGCTTTTATTTAATTATCCCTGTTAGGGGTAAAGAATTAAACTATCAGAAACCTCTCCTATAACAAACGATGATGGAAAATGCAGACTTGGTGCAGAAATGTAGAATAATTCATAGTGGTTAATTATGACCACAGTTAAAGAGCTTTGCTATCAAAATAGAGAAAAATTTCTACTTGACTTTCAATCATTACCAGCTCCAAAGATCAAACATCGTTTTTAAAAAGATAAAAGAAACTTAAGCCATTTCACAACCATTCAAACACAGTACACGTAAAATAACGTTGTTCAGAACTCTCCATTGGAAATGTCATTTGAAATCGACAGATCATCAAGAAGCCTCTTCTTTGTACAATTTCTGTAGCTTGATATAGTTTGGGTTTTGCTTTTTTGGTTTTTGGTTTTTTTTTTTTTTTTTTAAATAAGTCAGAAATTATTTATGCTTACATAATATTCATTTGTACTGAAAAGTAACCAAGTGAAGCTCTTCACACATTTGTGGGGCATTTCTCATATGCATATATACATGTTTTTCCCCACAAATTATCTGAAATATTTTTTACAAATTCAGTCAGAGAATGGCATTATAGTGTACGAACCAAAATGTAGCCAGTTAACTATATGATTGCCTGTATTTATTACTATGGTTTAGTTTATAGAGGAACAGATGGTTTCCATGTGCTCCCAATCAAATACTCTCAACTGCTTATTTGATCATCTGCACTAGGTTTTTTGATTTAAATAATTGAGCTTTAGCATTCTGTACTTCTTAAATTTGACCTGTTTCTTGCAGCTCTTTTGACTTGTGGCAATAGCTGTTGGCTGATGGCCAGCAGCCTTTTCCTCAGGCTTTGAGTATCGTTAATTCAGCAGTGAATTAAAAACAGACACTCTGCATTCCTTAAGATAACATAGACTAAATTCTGTTCTTCAAACAATCCCTATAGATGCATGCAAGTACAATTAATAATTCAACTATTAACCAAAAATGAAAGACTTGTTTAATCTTGTTTAACACTGTACAGTCTTATGACACATGAGTGGCTTTAACTTATTGTTTATATAATTAAAGAGCAAAGTCATTTAAAATACAAACACATAATTTACATAGAGACAAATAACATTTAAAATCCACCTTCTATTTCTCTTGTCCATTTGTTTTAGAGCCAAGACTTGTAAAATCATTCTATTATGCTCTGCATCTTAGGTTATTTAATTGAAGAAAAAAAATAGTTATATTACTGAGTTCTTTAACTATTATTAATTTCAAAGAAGCATCATGCAGTTTTATTTCAGGTTTAGTTTGCTACTACCGCTGAAGTTTGTTGTTATAACAAGATAACATAAATTCTCCTGCCTAGCAAGTGCAAGGAAATAAGCATGCTAGCATTGTATGATTATTGAGCGATGGAAATGTATTTTTTTAATTACTTGAAACACAATTTGGCATATGCTCCCTTTTGGGAGAGTTTTCCTTTAATAAAAGGGTTAAACATCAGGGTAATATTTAGAGTAAAGCAGGGTTAACTTAAACATTATAGTCAATCTGAAAAAAAAAAAAAAAGAATGAGAGTGTGAGAAAGAGCACGAGAGAAAGAACACAAGCACAAAAAAAAGAAAAGGTATTAACATAAATCTTAGTTCCTTATAAATATGCATTGAAAGGTCTTCTGCAAATGAAAACACATATAACTGCACCAA
Source organism: Ardeotis arabs (assembly GCA_011801015.1). NCBI lineage: Eukaryota > Metazoa > Chordata > Aves > Otidiformes > Otididae > Ardeotis > Ardeotis arabs. The sequence goes on along the minus strand of JAAGAY010147083.1, from coordinate 101,766 downwards.
TGCATGCTTGCCTAATAGTGGAACCTTCTATGTAATTTGGAATATTAAAGACTAAGTTTGAGTTCTTCTTTTAGTTTTCTAATTTGGTCTGTAAATCTGAGGCCTAAAGGAATTTGTATTATGTCAGACTGCTCACTGGCTATATAATATTTTAACATCTAAAACCTCTGATAGCTGAGTCAGGCCAATTAACTTCTTAGAATAGAATGAACACTACTAGGTTGGGGTTTTTTGGGTTGGTTGGTTGGTTTGTTGTTTGTTTGGTTTTTTTGTTTTTTTTTTTACATAGGAGAGATGCTCCAGCCCTCTGATCATCTTTGTTGCCTCCTCTGGACTCGCTCCAAGAGATCCACATCCTTCTTACATTGGGGGCTCCAGAGCTGGATGCAGTGCTCCAAAGCTGGATGCAGTACTCCAGGTGAGGTCTCAGGAAAGCGGAGAAGAGGGGTAGAATCACCTCCCTTGACCTGCTGGCCACGCTTTTTTGATGCAGCCTAGGATGCTCAAAAGGTATCTTAACAGTTTGTAAAATATTAAAAACCTCAGATAGCATTGGTTGAAAAATTCCTACATTTATTATTTGCTTTTATTTTCTGTTAATTAAAATAAGAAAATTAGAAGAAGAATTACTTAAAACAATTGAGGTAAAGCACTGTCCTGGTTTTGAGTAGTGGGCAGTGGCAGCTCCCACATTCCTCCAAAGTAGACCATCAATTTCACTGAGCTTTCAAGACATTAGGAGCTGGAAGTACCATAGACACCATATCTACTTTTCTGTTTCCAGACTGTGATAGGAGGCAGGATTTCTGTCTGCTTCTAGATGCTTTGGAAAGAGCGTGTACCTTAAAATTTTGGCCTCAAGCCAAAATCCACTAAACGGAAACTCTTCACTGCTTTGAAGAAAGGAATAAAGGCCAGATAGAATATTGGTAAACATCTTAAAATGAACGGTTTCAATTCAGGTCTCTTGAGGTTTATTTTTCAAGATAATTAAAATACATCAGTTATGCAAGAACTTTCTACTAACTTTAAAAGCATGCATATGCTCAAAGTGGTCTGCAAAACCAAAGCCTAACAATATGGAGAAAACAAACACCTTGATCATTACCAGCAGGAATTTGTGTATTCGGTTACTTAATTTCATAAATACTTTATCATAATTAAAGTCATTGGATGGCTTTTTAAAAGTACTTAGTTGTTAAGATGATTGGCAGTTTTCCTTGCTGTTGATAACACCTGATGATACATTGCAGGATTAAGAAATCCAAAAATACCTTCTCTGTACTCACCACATTAGAGAATTCAAAGTTTTACTTTCCACAGACACTTATTGGTACCTACCACTTAAAGAAGGCTGATGGATATCAAAGGCTCTCTAAGAATGCTTTTCAGATCATTTATTCAAAGGTTTCTTCAAAAGGTTTTCAGGTGTTGGTTGTTGTTTTTTCCCCAACTCTACAGCTCCAACAAACACAATCAGCAAGCTTCAAGATGCCAGCCAAACTACTTTAGAATTTCATTAATTTATATCTATCGCTAAAAAAGAGACAGAATTACCACATACAGCATTTAAACTCACGTCTTGGATAACAATAAACTGTTGGTACATGAAAAAGTATCTTTGCTTGTTTGTACTACAGAAAAAACACCTACAGAGATACTGAAGAGGCCAAAAACACAAGAGAAAAATGGGGTCAGCCTCATGTAAGAGAATTCAGTGTACATACATTAGATTCAAAATCTGATTTACATAGTCACCACTCACACCTTTAATAGCCACACTGCAGACTTGCAGCCAGCCCAAAGTAGGGATGCAGAGCCCAGCTCCCAAACCGTATCTTTCCTGCTTGTCTTACCAGTGTTTATGCCTTGATCCTACAACATTGAGCATATATACTTAACTTTAAGTAAACAAAAGTTCCTTACTGATGTGCTGTATGTATCTATTTTTTATTAATTTTAAATAGAGATCTTTTTTGCATTTAATTATTATTATTTTGTGTGACAGAGTAATCACAAACATTGTAATTAATTCTTAATAGAAGAAAAAGAGAATATAATATTTTGTCTAGATTTCTACTTCATTTTTTTTCCTTCTAGTCTGCAGCATCACTGATCAGTTTCCCCACCTTACACAAAGGAAAGGAAAAAAAAATAATTTGCAAAGATGATTACTAACATTTGTTATTTCTCCTGGAAGGCTCTCATTAATTCCAATGAGAACTTTGCTTTAAGTTATGCATAATTTAGTATTTTTAGTCTGTACAAATACAGCATAGCAATAGAACAAAATAGTTTCTGGCTAAAAGTTTTAAGCCTTACTTTTTGTAAATAAATGCTCAATTTCTATGAAAGCTGAATTTCCATTTGTTCACAGTACCTTCAGTAAACACTGATATAGCTAAGCACTTAAAATTCAAGATACTTGTAGTTCTCAAAAAAAAATGTACATAGAAGCCAGACTCTGAACACATTTTCCTATAGAGGAAATTCTTCCTGAAGCGTGTCTTTATACACATTAAAAATACAGTAAGAAGAGTAAGCATGAGTTCTTCATGAAGGATACTTCACGTACTTCACCATGGATGATTACAATAAACAGGCTGATTGGCCTGTAGTTCCTTGGGTCCTCCTTCCTGTTCTTTTTGAACAGAGAAATAACACTTGCTTTCCTCCAGCTCTCAGGCACCTCTCCCAAGCTCCATCATCATTCCAAGGTTATTGAGAGCAGCCTCACAAAGACATCAGTCAGCTGTCTCTCTCAGCACTTACGCATGCACCCCATCTGGGCCCACAGACTTTTGTACATCCAGTTGCGTAAGTGTTCCCTAACCTGATCCCCTTCCACACAGGAAAGACTTCCTTGCTCCAGACTTTCCCCCTGGTCCTTAAGGACTTGGATTTCTGAAGGCCAGTCTTGTTAGTAAAGACTGAGATGAAGAAGGTATTCGGCACCTCAGCCTTTTCCACATTCTGTGCCACCAGGGCACCTGCCCCAATTCAGCAGCAGGCCCACTTTTCCCTAGTCTTCCTTTTGATGCTCATGTATTTCTAGAAGCCCTTTTTGTTGTCTTTGACAACCCTCACTAGATTTTACTTCTGGCTTTCCTAACCCCATCTCTGCATGCTCAAGATGGCTTCTCTGTATTCCTCCCAGGAACACCTGTCTTTGCTTCTACCTTCTGTATATTCCTTTTTAATGTTTGAGTCTTGCCAGGATCAACTTGTTTATCCATGCAGGCCTCCTGGCTAGACTTCTTGTTCATTGGGCTAGACTGCTGCTTAGCTTGGATAACGTGATCTTGAATATCAACCAGCTTTCTTGCAACACTCTTGCCACTAGGGCCCTATCCCTTTCTGCTAGGGCCCTACCCATGCTCCCTGGGAGCAGGTCCCTGAAGAGGCCAAAGTCTAGTGTCCCAAACAGAGCTTGGGAGTTTATTATCTTCAGCAAGGAGGTGATTATTTAAGTGTGGGATTCCCCACCACATTCCATTCCACCTGTCCCCATGCTTAACATCCAAGGACTACCTGAGTAGCAAATAATGTTACATCAATAACACTTCAAAATAAGATCTGAACCACCTAAAATGTAATTACTTTATTCTTGATGCCAGGTTTACCACGAAGTTTGACAAGACTGATGTTGCACTTGTACCATGGAGGTCTCTTGATTCCTGCACAGGTAATTGAGACTTGCTTTTCTTGGGCGTTAGAATGAAACCAATAACCATCTCTGGTCTAAGGGCTAAACTTAGCATACTGACTACATCAATAGATGTCCTTTCAGTCATCTCTGAACAGGCAGACTTCATGTCTACCTTTACTTGTAAAAATTTAAGACATGAAATAACTAATCTGGAATCTACATGCAGGTAGTCCATTAGCTGCTACCACGCACAATGATTTAAGTGCAATTTCTGTCTGAGAAATACAAAATATTGGTGACAAACGCGATCTGGATGATTAAAGAATGTAGTAGAATGAAGGAATAGTTGTTAACTTGGTAGCGTCATGTTAACGGTTGGATTCTATAATGTTAAGAGTCTTTTCCAACCTAAATGATTCTATGATGTTATGATTACTATATGCTACTACCTGTATGCTTCCCTGAGCACCTTATATTGCCTACTGTTAAATACAGGATTATCAGAATAGACTGATGTTTGCCCTCACCATGTAAGAAATTTGTAAGTTCAGACAATAAATGAAAGTGACTCTTAGCAATGTATGTTGAAATCATTGCTAAAATCCAGGCTGAGTGCTAAGACGGGTCTTCCTAAGTGGATGAGACTGCATCCTGTCTGTTTTCCCCACCCCAAGCCCAGTCTGGTGCCTTTACAAGAGGAAGAGTCTTCTTCCATAGCTAGACTTAGTTCTATTAGCCTGCACAGAGAGCAGCAGAACTATAACCCATCCTTGCGGCTCTCAAGGCTCAAAGCCCTTGATGTTAAAGTGTAGTAATGCTCTTGTTAGCACCAAATAAGCTAACTGAACCTACCTGAGTAGAACAGAGCTGAGAAGCTTAAAAAGATTCTGTAGTTAAACAGATTCCCACGCAGGATGTCAGGCATACAAACCTAGTGAAGCTCGTGGTCAAAAAATGCCCTACAGTTTAATCAATGTCATCCTCTGTAATGTGCCTAAAAACAACCTACGTACAATCTAGCACTGTATTTTATGCCACTGATGCTATGTAGTACTAAAAAACCCCAGCTGATCTATAATATGACATCAGTTTTCCTACTGAAATTTTTAAAATGATGCTGAAAAGAAGAGCAGCACTTTGTTCTTAAAATAAACGAAGTATTTAGCTTTTTCTATAACCTCTGACAGCACAAAGTAAAATTATTCATTAAATGACTACTTTATGGTTATTTATGAGATGCTAACTAGGTGTATGATGTGCTAATTATTAAGAAAGCACACATTTGGAACACGTCCAGGTGTCTTTCCAAATCTTTTTCCCCAGGTGCAGTTGTTTTTCAATTTCTTTCTGTTTGAATGAGCATTACAGCATACACAATTTCTTCACTTAGTTTCATTGTATGATAGACTTCAACATCAGAGCAAATTCAGAGCACCTGATCACCAGCCACTCTACTTCATCTGGACACTTCTATTACCAAATCCACAAAATTATTTAAGCAAAAAAAAAAAAAAACCCCACTGTATTTTTGAAATTAAACCAGACAAGATGTAAGATTAAGAGGCTGCTAATACCCAAAGCCTCTGTAAAGGCAGTGAAGCAAATACTTTAAAGGCTTCCAAAGGCAAAGGTTAAAAAATCTCCCCAGATTCATCCCAGTCTCACTTAGGAGAACGTTCCTTTCCTAATGCTAATCGTACAAATCAGGATAAGCTATGCAAGTGTCATTGTTTAGCTCCACTCCGGACTAAGCACTACACAACAGCTCTCTCACCCTCCCTACCCCCCGCAAGGGAATCAGGGAATAATATAACAAAAGAGGTTGAGATAAGGACAGGGAGAGATCATTCAACAGTTACTGATATGGGTAAAACAGACTTGACATGGGGAAAGCTATTTCATTTATTAATGATAAAATCAAAGTAGGATACTGAGAGACAAACCTAGATCTTAAGAATACCTTCCCTCTACTCCTCCCCTCTTCCCAGGCTTAACTTTATTCTGGACTATCTCCACCTCCTACACACAGTCCCCTCGCCTCCCCAGTTCCTGAGCACCCCAAGGGGGAATAGGGAATGGGGGTTGCGGTCAGTTCATCACACGTTGTTTCTGCTGCTTCTTCCTTTTCAGGGGAAGAACTCCTCACATTTCTCCCCTGCTCTGGTGCAGGTAATTTTTTCTATGGTGTGCAGTGCCTCAGGAACAGACTGCCCCAGTGTGGGCCCTCCAAGGGCCTCTGCCTCCTTGGGGCATCTGCCTGCCCTGACCTGTGGTCCTCCTCGGGCTACAGGTGGTTCTCTGCTCCTCCGTGGGCCTCCATGGGCTGCAGGGGGACAACCTGCTCCACCATGGGCTGCACCACAAGCTGCAGGGGAGTCTCTGCCAGGAGCAGCATTACTCCTCCCTCTCCTTCTTCACTGACCTTGGCATCTGCAGCCGTTCCTCTCACAAGAAATTCTTCACAATCGGCTCAGGCAGACACCTCTCACGTTCTCTCACATCTCTTCTCTTCACTTCTCTTGGCCGGGCTGGACCCAAACAGCCGCCCAGTGGGAGGCTGGAGGGCAAGGCCTCCTCCTCTCTGTCCACACGCAAGCTTTTTTTTTTTTTTTTTTTCCTCTTTTTTTCCTTTCTTAAACACATTATCACAGAGGCACTATTGGCTGGGCTGATTGGTTCAAGCCCTGTGAGCCAGATGAGTCCACCTAACAAAAGAGAAACTTCTAGCAGCTTCTCACAGAAGCTGCCGCTGTAGCCCCCCCAGCTATGCAAACCCAACATAGCAAGCATCTAGAAAAACAACAGATCACTGATGCACTCCATGCTATGTGCCGTTTCCTGGGCTGACCAAACTGTCATGCTCTAAAGGAATGTAAACAGTGAAGCAGGGTGTGTGGGTTCTCAGAGCAGGAAAAGACAGAGCTGTGTTGAGTTTTGGAACTGTAGCAGGCACTGGCAAGCAAGGGAAGCCCAAAGGAGCGAATCCTCTGCCGAAGTGAAATGACTTGGCAAATTGTACTACACTGGAACGCATGATTTGAGGAGATCAATACACGCAGCATTTCATGGACTATTTAATAATCTGATAGTATGACTGTATCAAGGCTAAATGAAAATATATTTTAAGAGGATTCACTTATGTGGACATGACTGTCACTGATTATGCTGATGTGGACATGCCTGAAAAGATGTTTAAGTAGCAGTAGAATTCAGAATTAATCAGTTTTGACACATGTTCAAATGCAAAATACATGGATCCATAGCACAGAATTGGAAAATAAATAGAGGAGAAAGTACCATCAGGCAGTGATATTATTTAGCCCAGAATACAACCTTTGCTATCTCACCCCTAGCGTTTTCCGTAATACTTTATTAAGATTATTTTCACATTGAATTAGATGTTTACACACAGCATGATCGTATCTTTCTGCTTCAAACAAGCACTAACTAAAAACTGAGTTTCAGGTTACAGCAAAATGAAGGATGGAAAAGGAAGATATTTTTCTGACAACAAATTTGAAATTAAGACAACAGTAAATAGCAGCAGGCAGCAGGTGTGTGCCAAGCCATGGTATTACAGATAAGGCACAAAGCATTCTGTGCAGAGCAAATAATTACTTTAAGTTGAATATTAACATTTCCTAATACAAAAAAAAATATTTTTAAATTTTAGATTGTAATTAAAATTCCATTCACTTTGCAGTAATGGAAAAAATAAAAGATTTCACTTTCCAATCTTGCCACAGAACAGTCTTTTTCATTTGTTTCTAACTTCTTAAGGATGCCTGCATAATTCTAGGAAGTCAAATGAATCTGTAGTATAGGCTTAGGATGCTGTCCTTACCCAAAATTGCAAAGTATCCCTTTACCTTCATACCTGACCCTGCAAGTAATGAATCATGCAAGTAATTTAATAATAATGGGAAAAGCCCTAAGGTTTCAATAAGTAAGAATAGGGATCCTTCGTTTAAATGCTCGGAGAGTATCAAAGAACAATTAGCAATCAAGATGAATAACAGAATAAGTAAAAAATAAAAATCAATACGCTAAACTCCTTTCTTTGGAGAGTCTGAGTCTCTGGGATGATGACCTTAAGTTGCTTGGACTTGTTCCGCCCTACGCTATAAATGCTTCTGCTCTGTTTATTCCCATCAGACACAACACGTGCAGCTCTAAATCAGTCCTTCAGAACCTGCTCCACATGCCCAGCGTTGCCAATTGCAAAGTCTTAGATCACACGCATTTTTCTCAATATCAGACAGAACCCGTGGTGGGAGTCCTTTGTTCAGCACATTGCAGCAGACAAACATGGAGATTCATTAATGCCAGCAAACGCTGAAGTACTGTAGGACTGCTTCTGTAAGCTTGCTCACCGCTCAGTACAGAAAGCAGGCAGAGTTTTTCAATATCCCTTGCTTGCAAAGTCCCCCGCACTGATCTTGCCAACTTTCAACCCACCTAATTTTTCCATAAGTGTAGCAAACTCCTCACCTAACTTCATGTAACGTAACGACCACTGAAATTACAGGATCAAGATGTACTCAGGATAGCCAATATCTGACTACTCAGAGCTCTCTCTTCATTGGCACTTTCAACTCAACAACAGAAATGCAGAGGTTTCTCTCCGTAATTATTTTACCTAGAATTCGACACCTGAACTACAGCAGTTCTTCTTCAGACAGAACACATATAAGAAAGTCTTGCTAGATTTTTTTTAAACCAAAATAAAAATGGCTACAGCACTTTGCTGGCTGATACAAATCCCAAGTTCCAGTCTCTCCAAAGCCTCTGACAGTTGTGTTACAGAATCCATTACGACTTCCATGACCATACAGACTTGAAAAGAGTTCTTTTAAATTTTGTAAAAGTAATGAAGTCACAATGATGTAGGCATTTTGCTAGTGAAAGTAACAAAAAAAATAAAATCTTAACAAAACAATGCACAGGTTTGTTTTTTTTTTTTAAAAAAAAGTATTTTATCGAGAATACTCTTTTAAATATTCCAACAAAGAAATTTATTTGAGTTTGTTGGTTTGGGTTTTTGTGATTTTTTTTTTAATGTTTGCTTTGTTGTTTCAGGTTTTTTATTATATGGAAAAATAATAAATTTCAGTTAAAAAACAAATTTCTAAGAGGATTAAATATCTGCTGAAAGATAAGCCATTAAAAATAAATTCAAATAGAGGTTGATCTTAAACCAGTAAGGATTTAAATGCTTGCTTAATATAAAATATAGATATGTTTTTAATGAGGATACTACATTACTTGTGTGAAATCATACTGGATCAAGACTGTAACAAATTCCTAAACAAACAAAGTAATCAGATAAGAAAAAAGACTTTAACAACTCTAAAGAAACTGTCTGAATTTTACAAAATAAATTGGTAATTGAGTTAAGCTAAAGCAAGAGTTCTAACACACCTATCAGTTATTTTAGAAAGGAAGTATTCAAAAGTGGCCAAGGTGGGCAAGAATACCCATCTACGATCAACCAGAATTCAGATCTTGTATCATTTCAGTGGAATACCACAGAAAAGGCTTATTGGTGACGTTAAATCTTGTTACAATTTTCCTCATTCTACTGGTAATTTTCATTAATATGGAAAATAAAAAGGCACATTACTATGACAGTGACATGATGTGAGCAATTTTATTGAAGTAGAAAGCTAAGAATGATAATATGCAATAATTATTTTATTGATGCACAAGAAATGAATTATTCATAGTTACAAAGTATCTGTGGATAATTCTAATTACCTGCTTTTAAAGTATATGAGATCCACAGAAAATGCATTAACAACTTTGATTGAACACCTGCTATCCTGTGGAAGATAACAAGCCCCAGATTCCAAACTTTTCTGACATAGAAGTCAATGCCATTAGGTCTTCTAAGTGTGTATTACTAAAAGATCATGGAGAATTTTGTTATATTCTGTGTTTCAGTGACCTCTAATAACTTTTGATATAACCAGGAAAACAGTAATAGCTTAAGTTCATATCTTGTTTCATATTTTTTAATTCATGGTTTGTTTTCCTTTTTTTTTTTTTAGCTAATGTTATTAGGTTATTAAGGTTATTAATGAAACCAAAGCCTGTATCTATGAAGAATGTTCTCTGTGATAAACTTATTGTCTAAATTCTATAATCTACGTAATCTACGTAATTTTTAATGCTAGTATGTAGTGATATATATTGTGATTCTAGATACCAAATTAACTTGCTAAATGTTTGGTGCATCTGGTCTTCAGTTCTGCAGTTTTTGGTATGCAGCTAACCAAACTAAAAAATTTTGAATTCCTGAAGTCCAAGTTCTGTCACTTTACTCTGACCATTACCTTTAAAGTAACAAAAAACTGAGTATTTCTACTACCAGTTACTCAACTAGAAGCTAAGCGTACCGAGGAAGAGGGTAAACTTCAGTAAGAGAAAGCACTCAAAAATAAGGTACAATTCTTCACATGACTTGCCATAAAGTCCTTTCCAAAAGTGTTCTGCACCATCAATCCTGTTGTTACTTATCTTGTTTTTAAAACAGACTGTTTCACTATGATCTACCAAAAAGAAAGAATCTAGAGAATCAGCTGCAGGACAAGTTTTAATGGAATCCCTACTTCTTCAAAGCAGCAGTAGTATTTCTATAACAAATAGATCCCTTCTGTCCTGTTTTGCAGGACAAAATATGGACTGTACAACCTATTTCTGAAAAATACCTAAGAATGCTTTATTAGTTACTGGACATAGGCTGATCTGAAACATACCTCTACATGACACCTTAATCATATGGATTTCTTCTCCATACATTCTGCTGAACTACAACACATATTCCAGAAGACATATAATCTTTCCCTTCACAATCCCCCTTGTAAAAACATGTATTTCCAGGGTATTCTATACCTTTCACTACAGGACTCTACACTAAATAAAATATCTATCCTTAAGTTTTTATAAAAGGCGGAATACACTGGGCATGTGGTAAGTGAAGCTACGCAATTCTTGCTCTTCATACAGTGTATTTGGTCTCTTCTAACCCAAATAATTTTCCTTTTACAAGCAATCATTCCATTGTTAGCTTTATTTTGTCTGACTAAATGTTGACTTTGCTTGTGAAACTACTTATAAATGTGTTTGCTAGGGCAGATATAATAGCTCAAAATAAAGGAAATGTCAAGAGACACTGAAGTGTTGGAACTGAAGGTCAGCTAATTTTTCCTGTGTACATTTGTTAAGCTCAATAAGTATTTATCTTTTTTTTTCATTTACTTAAATGTTAATCAAGCAGATGTAACAGAATTATGAAACAAGAGTAAATACATCACAAACATTTTGCTACAAATGTAATAAAATTGGAATAGCAGGTTTTGTTGGTTTGAATTATTCCAAATCAATCTAGTGTTTGCAACTGCCAATGACATTCTTTAAAAATTTCTGTAGGTCTTCTGCTACTTAGTAGTACCTCAAGCACCCCTTGAGCTATGACAATGCAAGGCACACAAAAGCAGCTTAAGAGGTAGAAAAATGGTTCCTCTTTCATACCTAATTCTGTTTTCCAGCTGCTGCATAAAGATGTGTGTTAGTGTGAAGTGTGATGGAAGGGATTTTTGTACATTAATTATTTATCTATAAGAAACAGAGTACAAACATTATGTGTCCTTAAGACCATCAAACGGCCATCTGGGTATGATTTTATCACTGCCTATCACACTGTTGGATTTCAGCTCATGTCCCATAGTTGAAAGATTACTCATCTTGCTAACAATCTATGGACTTGCCATCTTTTACTATTTTCAGACAACACTGGTTTTTAAGAGGATATTGATAAAAAACCCACTTACTACTGAAAAGTTTCTTCATATTTTACTAAATTTAAGAGTTAAAAGGGATCCTTAATTTTACCTAATACAGTTTCATACTCCTCCATAACAACACCTGTACCAAAATGTAAACACACCACTCTCCATAGAATGCTTAAAATATCAGACATATATCTGCTGAGAGGGGCTAGACAGTAGAGAAAGAGTGATACTAAAAAAATGTTAACAAACCCTTCCGACAGCAAATAGTGATGGAGCATTAAAGTGTGTAAGAGTAACAAATCTTTACTGGAGCTGTGCAAGCCATCAGTTCTATTAGTACAGAGCCTGCTGCAAACGAGGAGTTAATTTGTTGGCTCAGCATGCCAATGTTTAGAGGTTAAAAAAACAAGCAGCAATGTGTTTATTATTGATAACCAGTAACACATCCGGAGAAGATCATTGATTCTTTTGATGAACTAAAAGATGAAGGGAAAGCATACCTTCCCACACCAGAGCTGAAAGTCACTAACAGTTCACTCAGCTGCATTTTGGAGCACGAGAGGATTCACTGCCTCACACAGGTGAAATTCCTAGCAAAGGCATGCAAAAACAAACTTAGACATACACAGAGCAAAGTATTTAAAGAGAGAAAAGAGATAAATTGCATTACTAAAAGAATGACAACTTTCTTTTCATTGTAATGTAGAATGCATACATAACCAAGTGAGGTGGATACAGGGAACTGTGGGCTGTACTAATAAAACACATTGATTCTTCATTTATTTTATATAAGCAAAAGGAAATTAAAATACAGAAAGTATAGAGCCTAGATATAACAATTAAACTCTATCAGGTATTTGCTTAGGAGTTACACCTTAGTGTAACTCACTGAAAATGAGATTTAAATAGCATAAAATGTGAGAGAAACTTCCTATAGCCACCTACTCCAAAACTTTCTTAGCTGGTTGTTGGCTCTAAACTGTATTTCTAAATCCACAGTTATCTTCCATAAAATTCTCACAGTTCAGCTAATCTAAAAATATAAACATTTACTCATTTATGAGCTCAGAGTCAAACAAGTTTCCAAATGTAATATATGAAGATTACAGAGGAAGCAGCACGCCTAGCAATGACTGATCAAAGCACAGGAAGAGAGCACAGCCTGCCCTTCAATTCACATTCAGATGCTTTGCTTGCCTGTAACAAAGATACACGTGTAAGATGTAAGGCAGAGTGAATATAGTTTTTGCAGTTTCCATCTAAATCATCCACATTTTGATTTGCACAAATCTGCTTGTTTATTATTAAAAATAGTGACTTATTTTCAAAGCTTTTACAGTAAAAATGAGAACAGAAATGTTATGATCAGGAGAAACTAAGGTACGGCTTTGCTGGGAAATGGAGACCTACATCACCTTCTGTCTGTGAATGAAAAATAAAGTCATAGTTGAACTGTAATTGTTCAGAAAATATGAAGTAATTTCATATGGCAAAGTTCAAAGGAAGTGGTTAAGTACTTGTGAAATGGCAAAGATATCCTTATTAAGGTAAATGCAGATGAATGTATTTCTTTAGAAAAACAAATGTTCTATATGAATGGACCTGCTAGTTGGAGAAGTAATGAATGGTTATTACTATAAGACATATGAACTATTAGCAGATTGATCATTCAAGGTTTAATTTTTACTGTTACACCAGCACATCCTCTAACAACAGTGAAGCAGTTCAGCCTTTCCTGGAACATTCTAAAAATGACAAGATAATCTCTTAGCGGAAAAAATTATCCGTTGGAATTGCAAAACAATTCCTTCACAGCTTAAATTCTGGAAAAACACCAATGAAACCACAGGTACAACATTTACTGTTCAACAAAGCTGAATTAAGAGCTATACTGGTAATGCGTTACATCTTAAAATATTTTAGGCTTTAAATAAGAGTTCAAAGATAGTGAAAGGGAGCAACACCAACAGACAGACACTTTTTACCATTAAGCTGATATGAAACTTGCCATCACGCAGTGACCACATACACACAAAAAGAAAAAGGAAAATTAAAGAAAAAAAAAAAAGAGAGAGAAAAGGCCAGAGTGAACTATTTATTGTAACTACTGCTGTTTTTGTTTTGAAGACCCTAGAGTTTGATATGAGCTTTGTCATACCACGACACAAATATTGCTTCATTGCTAGCTAATGGATATTTTCTTTTGGCTTACACTGGACAGAACTTTCCGTATTCTTGGAGAAGAAATCTAATGCATCTATAAAAATGCAGTTACTGTAATTAAAAAAACCTCAAAATTTCCGGACATTGAGACAAAATGAAAAGTCTGATCATTAGAAAATAAAGGTACGCATCTAACACATTCTTTATTACTGACCAAATTCACTCTTACCATTTATTGGTGTGAGACTGAGTATTACATATGACTTTCTGCCTTTCAATCCAGCATGTTCAATTAGTATGAATTAGTAAAAGTCATTCTCTTAGGGGAATCCATGTAAACTTCTTTATACATATAGTAGCCTATACAGATAGTGGCCTAGTGTTCTTGAACATGCAACACAATTTTTTTAATTGACACAGGTATCAAACAGGTAACTCTAAGTTGCCGAGCCATTTCTGTACAAACAATATGTAAAAGCATATTTATACATGACAGATTCACTTCAGAGGGTATTAACAAAGAGTCATGGTAGGATTCAGATTAATTTCTAATTTAAAAAGGTAATTTTTAGGCTAGAGAAAATTAGCTGCACATTGTTTTCTGAAGGTTTATGTCTGTGTTAAAGGTAGCAAAGAGAGAGGTTGATAAAGGAAACAGCAAGGAAGCATCTAATATGGTTGGAACAACCACTGAGAAGGAACAAAGTCTATAAATACCTTTTAAGTCAGTTAATCAAAATGGAATTTGAACTATGGGCAACAACTGCTGCATTCAGGGAACCAGAACTTCATATATGTCCTAGAAACAAACAGTGCAAAAAAATGAGAAAACCCTATGCCTCACATGAGAAATAAAATGCACAACCCTGAATCTGGCATTCTACTCCAGCGACCAAATGTAACAAGGCATTTGGCACCTAACTAGACCAAAAAAAAAAAAAATCCAGAACCATACCATCGTTTATGATTAGACATCTTAATAACAACCTTAACTATTCATATTAAAATCTCCTACTAGAAGACGTATCTTATCATCTTCCACTGACTGCAACTGTAAGCCAATAGATTCTACAGAATGTTTCTGATTGACTGACTGACATCAGACAAGCCTTTCTGGGTAAGATTACTGCTCCCTTCACAACAGCTCACCTCTAGGTAAATAAAACTAGCCAGTGAATCAACACAACAGCTAGACTGGGGAAACCTGTACACAGAAAGAATGTGTACATTTTTAATGAACATCGGATTTAGAAAATATGTTCAAATTCACAGATTTATATGTAACAACAGGAAAACCACCAATATTTTCTATGAGTTTTCCTTGTTGTGTTAAAGCATGTGACTTTACATGGTAACACCTCCCTTTCCCCACATGCTCTTCTTTTAAGCATTCTCTCCAAGGTATAAGCTGAAATTAAAATCTTACTGAAAAAAATGCAATCCTTAACAAGCCCCAGCTTCTAGTTATGTTCTATATGTATTTTACATACATGTGTATTATACATATATACATTAAAATATCTGAAAGGAGAATAGAAATGTATTTTTCAAAATCAGAACTGTATTTCATTCAGAAGAATGCATAGTTATCTTGAGATAACTTAGTTATCTTGAGATATCTTAATTTTGAGAATTAACCTAGGAAAATCCAATTTCTATAAGCAGATTTAGAATCCCCTTCATGGAATGGCCTCCCCTAAAGGCTTTTTTGATGTCCGCCTCTTTTCATAGAAGCGTTACTGATTACTGTTTTCTGAAAATATTTGACAGGGTAACATTATCAAACACTTTGAAAGTAAAAACATATTATTTTAAATGAAATTAAATTTATTTACAGAAAATGAAGGGATAGCCTAAACCCCTTCTTCAAGATCAGCATCAGGGCAACTTTTGATTGAATAAGTACTCCATGGCTGTAGTTGCTGCTTTTCAAAATATGGGTTCCTATGAAACCAGAAATAGGAAATATTACTCTAAATACCTGTACACTTTTCCGTATAATAAGTGCCTGAGGTTGAACTTTCAGTTTCAGATTTTTTTTTTTTAATATTAAATCATTCCAAAGCCTACCACCACTAGCACAGGGAACTGAAAAAAACAAACATGTTAAATCAGAAAATGTCAAAAAGTTATTCAAGTAAGTGGTGCAACTGATATGCGTTGTCATCAGCAGTCCAGCGTCAGTACATTTTTCATGTCACCACCTCTCCCATTTGGCTGTGGATAAATCTCACATAGCAATATCTGAAAATTCATACACAATAGTAAGTCTATTCACTCCACGCAAAACACTCCAGCAACATGTGAGACTGGGACAGCTTACTGGCCAAAAAAACCCTTTAAGTCATGCACTGATAGATCATAATGGTGAAAAGAAAAGAGTACTAGTAGTAGGGAGGAAATCCCATTTTTCCCTATGCAGTTAATGGCATTGTCATCTAAATCACTGGAGTCAGACGTATAGGAGACTTAAATGTTGCTGAAGTTCAGTTCCCATAACTTTTCCAGACAGTTTCAAGACAAATATTAGTAATATCTGTTAACTTTATGATCACATCCCTACTCTTGCTTTCACAATTCCTCTCTATTTTTGCTATGGGTTCCTATAAAGAAGGTAGCAATAAGCTCTCTTCCCTTTTCAGAACCTCAGTTATCAAATAAAAAGATCCCATATTTTTCAGAATCTATATATTTGTATGCTAAAATAACCCAAACTACTGATTTGTATTCCTATTTGCCATATAAAAGTAGGGTCACTTTGAAAGAAAAATTTATAGCCCTTGCAAGCAATACCAGGGGAAAATGTCGTATCATAATCATGATATATTATTTTGTTTAAAAGATGATACTGAGAATTATTACCAGTCTGGTAGTTCTATATCTAGTAATACTTGATTTCTTTCAGAACCAATTATAACAGAAATTGAAAAAGCATGGAGCATTTCTATATTTGCTGCATACAGCTATCATATCTATATTTATCAATATTACATTTTGTATTCAGATAGTATTAATAGTTTTATAGTATTTGCGACACCGTTGTAACATCAATATTCTCATTCAGAAAATAAATAAATGGTCATAAGCATATACCTGTTATACACTTTCCTAGGTAACAGCTTCTCATTATAGAAAATCATTAATATCAATCTTAAAAATTAGTAGACAGCTTATCAATTTCCTTACTGAATTTCATTCAGTTTTAGTAATTCCCAACTAAATCTCAATTAAACCCAATTTCTTCCCATTAATTTAATTACTTCTGATCTCTATCAATAGCCTTTGTTAAAGTCAATTAATTTCAGTAAACCTTCAATTAAGTCCTTTTACCTCTAATTCATTTCCATAAATTTGTTTCCTTTGAACTCATTTGATAGCTTTAAAACCAATACTACAGATACAACGTCTGACAGATTTTTCACTGGAAACATCATATATTTAAACTCAGAAAAAGTCATAGAAAGTATATATATTTTGGTAGAAATTAATTAAATAGTAGGTTTATATATCTGATAATTTTCCAATTGCCTATGGAATTTAACTGTAAATACTTTGATTAAATAGTGGAAACTCTTAGCTTTTCCATCTACTTATAGACATGTAGGCATCAATGATTCTTCAGAGAGGCACTGTGATGTACTGTCCTTTCCAAGATATCCTCTTCTGATATGAAAGTCTTCTCAAAGACAACTCAACAGACTGTATTTAGAGATCTGTGCTGAGCAGTGATTTGAGAGAAGAGCAAATGTACAACTATTTTTGGACTAAGTAAATATTTCACATCTCCATCTCTGCTTCTGTGATGAGAGAGCAGGCTGTGCAGCCTCCACTCTGCTGGCAGTCACCTATCAATACCTATCATTGACTGGTAAATTTTTGATTCCAAACTACCAGGTTGCAGAATTCAGAGCAGAGTCTATAGAGCCTACTATGAGTCTGAATGAAAGGCATAGGGAACAAGCACACAATTCCAGGGAAGCACTACTGTTCTGATAAAACTGAGTCAGCAGCGAATGACGTTATGATCACTTTTAATTTGTAACAGGTCATTATGCTTTCCCAAGCTTAGTTCAAATCTTTATCCCCTCATTAGCTAGAACTTTCTCTATGAAGCAAGACAGAATTAAAAAATGTTTAATGATGATCATAAACTCAGTCTTTTCAGAAACAGTTTTCACAGCTAGATGAGCATTGTGCATGGTTGCTTCTGATCTTTCCATTCTTTCTCTGTACCTAACTACTGAGGCTAAAGCTTTTTAAAGATGCAAGTTGACCACTTACAGTCTGCTTTCTCTTAACTCTGGAACCTGTGCAAATTCTTAGCTGCTCAAGCTAAGACCATCATTACACACCCATTAGACAGCAGTTTGCTCTTTAACTAAGTGCCTGCTTCCTAAAGGTGAAGCATACTCCACAGCGGGGGCATTTCCTTCCCACTAGATCAGCCAGGTTGTGATTCAAGTGAGAACATCCATATTCCCCATCTCCTGTAGCTTACGTTCCCTGATTTCACCAGAGAGTGAATCTTACTACTGAATCTTACTGAATCCCATGAAAGCAACCCTACTGTGTCAGAAAAGATATTGTATATTAGTAAATGTTGCAGAAAGTCCTCATGAAGGTGATTTGTCCCCTTTGAGTCACTGATGAAAATACATGCATATATCTCTAGAAAAGAGACTAAGTCAATATCCATAAATGTATTTTTCTTTAAGGAAATACACTTTCCTCCCAATCTTTATTTTAAATGTCTGAAAAGCCTTTCAGACTTTTTATAGAAATATATCAGATGTTGATAAAATGTTACGTTCCTGTTATAGAGCAATAACAGAAAAATAAATATACTAAACTTCTAGAAAAAGGTCTTCATTTTCAAAGAAAATATGTATGTTTTAAGGCCATTCCTGTAATAATTCTCCTGACTTCCACTCATTAAAAAGCATTCAATAAGCACTCTCAATGCTTAGAGTTGCTGATAATTAGACCATGAGGGACTCTTTCCACAGTGGTTTGGATCAAGACCCGAGTGCCCTAAGGCCAAACTCTATCTTGTTGAATGGAAGCAAGTGAAACAAAGCTTGGCTGGTTTTATTTCTTTAAACAATTTTTAAGGCTTCCTTTGTTCAACATAAGATTTAGCTTTGGTTTCTTTCAAACTCTCAGGGGTTTAATATAGAATAACTACCTGACTCAAAGAATTCTGAACCAGATAAGAAAAGAAAAAAAAAAGTGTAATCAATAGAGTACTTTACTTTCTTTGGTCTAAAGTTTTTCCTCAGTTCAACTAAAAAGGGGAAAAAAAAAAAGACAAAGAAAAAACAGTAAACCACCCCCCCAAAAACCATGGAGTGTAAACATTCCTCTAACTTTTATATAGTATTCACCTTGTTTCTCCACTATAGATTTAAATAGGACTTTCCCCAGGCAGTTATTAAAAGTTTACTTTATGAAACTTATTACCTAGCTAAAAGTTTATTAAAAAATTTCAGATTTCTGAAACCTAAACTGAAACGTTAACATTTTGCTAGTTACCCCTCTCTGTTGTATGATGATATTCTGCAGTAGGCACAAGTAAATTTTCATCTTCAGTACCTATAGTTGATAAATTGTAATTTCATGCACATGCTTTTGTATTTTAAACTTCCACTGAAAAGTAGAGAAGGGATATATAAATTAGACTTTTGGAAATCCCACATAATAATCACTATCCTGCAGAAGAAACTTCTTGAATGCTGAGGTATAGATACAACACACAAAAAAGTAAAAAAAAAAAAATAAAAAAAAAATCAAGGGATAATGGGTTAAACTCACTTCAATTTAAGATCTAAAATTGCCTTATAAGCCCATCTGAATTTGTCAACACATGCTAGATAATAAATAAATAAATAAATAATTTCTGACCTTCACTACCAGATACAGGCTTGAAATAGAGTTCAGGTTTCAATGGGATGGAACTTCAAAAATTTTGATCAAATTAGCGTATCTCACAACCTATTTGGCACAGAAATCACATATGCCAAGGATATAAAAAAAGTACAAAGAATTCATCCCATACATACTGACATACGAAGCAGTCATTATGGTTAATCTCTACTGAGAGTCAAGCATGATTGTCTTTAGGCCAATTTTTTTCAACAGGTGATCAAGGAAAGATTTATTTATTTATTTATTTTAAGAAGTCTATTGCTTTAGAAGGAACTTTATCACAAATTATTTGATTGGCTTTAAAAGTTAAAATTCAGTTTTACATTTATACTGTCTGTAACAGCCATACAGTGTTTTCTTCATCTACAAGGCACTGAACTTAATAGAGAACTTCAAATTCTAGTCTTTATTCTTTGCCTCCCTTTTCCTCATGGTCCAAATCTCATAATGATAACACAGTAATTACTTGTTCTATTCCCACTGCAATGTACTTCAAATTTTGTCAACATTTCCACTTAAATGTTGTATTATTCTTTCATGCTCTACTTTGAGGTCTCCAAGTAGCTTGCAAGTGTCTTCTCAATACAAATATCTTTGCATAAATATGTCTATTTCTGAATGTTTATGATTAACAAGATAATATTGTAGGTAACTACCAAAGAAAATAACTTGTAATTAAAAACAATTCTTTTAGGGCTTATGCATGTTACTTCTACAACCTGAACATCTTAGCACCTCTGTATCCTCTTCATCTATAAAAGTATAACTTTATTCTGTGACCATCATAGTATTTATCTGTTCTACAGTGTATGTGTGAACCTATATTGAACTTCATATATGAGTTTTAAAATGCTTTCATTTTTCCAAATATTGTTAGCTCTAAAATAAACTCTACACAAAACACAGCGGATTTTAGCAGATATGTTGAGGATAGGGTCTATTTAAGGAAAATTGTTTTTCTGCTAATCATGTATCATCCTATCTTCTCAACAGTGTAAGTAACTCTGGTCTCTTTAGAATACTTGTCAAGGCATACAAAAAGCTGTAGGTTCTTTCATGCCTGGAATTGTCGAGGCAGTGGGCAGAAACACAAGCATAATACCCCCAGAAGTCATCTTTGTGCCTGATAACTGAACAGTTCAAATGTTTTCCATTACCAGAAAAAAATGAATTCATATTGATCTTCATCCTCTCTAGAGCATCCTTTGGAAAAATGATATATATGTATAGATGAGGCACTGTTCACTTCAGTACCATAACGATTGGTTTCAAGTGAAAAATGAGGACAGCAACTCATTATACAGTACACATGGGGCAATGTCTTTGTTTCCTTCTCATTTCTTTTTTTTTGCCAGAGTAAATGTTCTTATTTAAAACTTCATCACCAAAAATGCCTGTGTCTAAATTACAGCGTAAGGAGGTTTCACTCAGTTCAGACACACATTCCTAAAAAGCAAAAGAACAAACCAAAAAGCAGGGAGAGAGAAAGGCAGAGTAGAGAGACAATGCACATTCGATACTACTGCTATTGTACACGGCATAAATCACCAGCATCTATTATACTTTCTTGTTTCTCTATAATCATTGTATCATGCGCTCCCTAAACATTGATAAAAAAAATCTAAATTATCTCAATAAAGTAATCACATAGGGTTTTGCAGTTAAAAAACCCAAACAATAAAAAAAAATTTTAAAAAACTGAAAACCCCACAACTTCAGAGAAAAGAAGCCCAGTATTTTCTGCCAATCTCTTCCTTACTGGTACTCCAAATTAATCATACAAAATATGAAATGTCCACAAAAAGTCCCAGAGCAGGTTGGGGTTCAACAGCAATACAACCCCGAGAACACACCTGTAGGCACTGGGTTTTCTCCGTGCTCTCTCAGGATATGTTATTGAAAACCATCAGATTATCAAATTGAGGTCCAAAAAACTACTGAAATAATGGGTGACAGACTTAAAAAACAAAACCAAACCAAACAACATTTGCCAGCTGCTATTCTAGGTATGAAAAAAGAACACATAAAACTGTACTGAAAACAGTTTTCAGCTCCTGAGAAGTTTGTGCTCAGAAACCAATTACAGACATTCATTTATGTATAAAAGCTGTTCTGCAAAAGGAAGGTGTCCCTTTTTTAGAACATGACTATTAC
The DNA here is from genome assembly GCA_011801015.1 of Ardeotis arabs. Classification (NCBI taxonomy): domain Eukaryota; kingdom Metazoa; phylum Chordata; class Aves; order Otidiformes; family Otididae; genus Ardeotis; species Ardeotis arabs. The sequence continues at coordinate 80,082 of JAAGAY010147083.1, read as the reverse complement.
TAAACAAACAAGAAATTACAAACCAGACTGCTGAACTCTTAGGTTTCCAGTTATTTATAAAGGAGAATCTCAATTGAAGTCACACGGGAAAGATACTAATTTGCCAGTAATTGCCGGAGTCACAGGTCCTCAAGTGAAGTCTTAGTTGTTCGATCTTGCACAACAGAAGTATTAGCAGCATTTTTTCCATGGACATTTAAAGAAAAAAAAAGTATATGGCATAACTTGTCAGTTCACGTGGAGCTTTAAAGAAACCAAGATTCTGAAATAAACCAGGATTTGTACATTAGCCAGATCTGAGCAGCCTTCAAATGCTCCATCAGGCTGCCCTAGCTATGCTAACATTCCCTAATCTCAGAAGGGCTCTTCCTGCATCAAGGACAGCAAAGCAGCCAGGCAAATGCTGACTGCAATCTCCACAAAACAAACAAGTAAGAGAGAGGGCCCAAAAGCATTCATATTGGATTCTGTATGCATGGTGTTTGAGGGTTAATACCAAAATGTGGATATTCTCTCCATGACAGAAAATTCAGAGACTGAGCACAATTTCCTCATCTCAATGAAATATGAAATATCTTACCACCTGAAAGTTCAAAGCCCATTAAATAATTAGAATCATAGAAACTTCATAGAATCTTTGATTCTAAATAATTATGTCAGGAAGAAAAAATGTGGAGAAATTCAAGAGAAAAGAAGTAGGGAAATCAACGCCAAAAATATTTTTTTTAATGAACCACAAGACCCCTTTTTGTTTCTACAAATTCTCTGCATCCAAGTGAAGCAACAAAAACGGGTGTTAATTTTGCCTATTATGAAACTCCTATACAGTAACTCTTCTCCAAAGAATCTCCATAAAGCAGATTCACTGAGAAAAGCAGTGAAAAATGAAAGCACTTCTAACCAATTAGCCATTCACCAAGATAGCCCTTGAAGCTTTCTGTGCTTGCTTCACTTCCATATCTAAGGACAAGAGTTTTGATTGGTCTGAAGAAAGGAGGAAATAAAGGTATCCCACCAATATTTTCCCTTCTGGGCTCTTTCTAGGAACCAAAAAAGACATGCGATTCTACAGATGAACTCCTAAAGGAGTAAAGTTTTTTTGTACTCTAGATCAGCAAAGGAAGCTCGAACAAACAAAAGGCTTTTGGTTTACTTTGTGTAGGAAGATATTTCTCAGGTTTATGGATGACCAGAAAATTTCTCAAGTGTCCAATCCTACAGTCACCGAATCACTAATTTCAGAAGCAGCTAAACACTAAAAGATATCACTGTGAGTTTCAGTATTGTTAGATGTTTGGTACTTTCATCTTTGGGGAAACCTGACAAACCAATCTGCATTGAATCCAGCCAGTAGCTGAAACCCACTATAATGGCAACATGGAGTCACATCCAGACAGGAACCACTGTACTTTAAATATGCAGTAACTACAGAAGACTTTTAAAACAAAGTAGAATAATTTATGAGGCGCGTATGAGGGGTTAAGAAGGTGAAAGAAGTTCTGTGCAGAGAGGTCTTGGAATAAAAACTACAAAATATAGCTGTGTAATCAGTAAAATGCTGTATTTGCATTGCAGTGTCTGGGTTTCTTTCCAATCACAAGAACCAAAGTCAACGTGGGACTCTGATCATCTCACTGCAGTTACCAATCAGGATTATATACCAATGTGTAATGAAGTGGAACTACATGATGTGACAAAATATGATGTGACAAGTAAATTTTAAAGGAGAACCCACTAATTTGGAATCAGTAATTGCTACAATTCAAACAGCCCCATTACTTATATACTGAATTTTCAAAGCTGGATTTGTGGCATATTTTTAACTGGATTAAGTGTCAACTTCAGTGGAGCAATTAGCATTTTAAAAAAATATTTCTCATCAGAGTACTATTTATCACCTGGCAGGTAATAATTTCTATTCCTACCTTTAGTACTGCTGAATATTTTCTCTCAAATAATATATTCAATCAAAAGAACACATTTTATGCTAATGTAATCTTTGTACAGCTTTAGCTAAAATCTCAAGTGTTGATAATTACAAAAAAGTCTGTGATGGGATTCCAGAAAACTGGCATTTCAATTTTTTATTTTTACGGGGACAAAAATTCAGCAAATTCTTGAGTAATACTCAAAAGCACAAATTGCAAGTATTATCTTTGCATGCCTTGTATTACTACCTTAAGTATTGAAAATAGCTCTGGAAAAGAGCAGATGACATACTGCAAAGCTTCTGGAGAACTTTGCTATATACAAACAAAACAAACTACTTTGGAAATGTGACACTTCAACATTGCAATCTGTCAGACATCAAAAATAAGTTCAGGTTCTAGATAAGTAGCACTATGGTACAGAGTAACAGTATTCTAGGATCACAAAAGTTACTCTGTGAAAGTTAGTATAAAATATTAAGTAGTTTACTGGGCATCACCATAACGCTTCTGTAGGTGAAGATTTTGCATGATGTGGAAATATTTCTGAAAAATAGTAGGTAGCATAAAAAAGATAATAATTTTAAATACAAGATCATAAACCAAGGACTGGCAGGGAAGATTGCAAATGTATACATCATAAGTCTCTTCATCTTTCTAGTTAAGACCTTAAAGTTTCTGAACTGCAGTAAACAGTCAGCCTTCACATACAAACCACAAAAGCTACATACGTATCTCCCGAAATAATATCACACCACAACTAATATCCCTAACAATGAACACATAATTTGCCTGCCCTAATGACAAAATAACATAAATATTTAATCTCTTTAGGAACAGAAAGCACTGAAAAATCATAATTGTCTTTTTATTAAACAAATGACATACCTAGTTCACAAGATGTAACAAAAACTACGCCTTCCTCTTGACAATACTTTTGGAAAGGAGCAAAGGCAATGTTTATTTCATCATCAGATTTTAAAAAAACTGAGGTCTGAAAGATATTCTCCTTGAAGAAAACTCTCCATCTATGATTAGTGTTGTTTAGCTCAAGGCATCTCACATCTGTTACAAATCAAACCTGTATACTGAATCAGACTAATTGGTCAAAACTCTATTTAAAGTCTTGGTTTAAGACCTTCTAACTAGAAAAAAAACCCTAGTTTTTCTCATAGATGTGTCCATTTGTAAAAATTTGTAACATATTCATGGCAATTAATAGACACGTAGACAACTAACATAGATTGCAGCAGGTATTCCAGAACTAGTAAGTAGGCTGATGACTGAGATGACACAGACCTTTACCAAGTAGTTGCAAGTGGCACATTGTGGGCACTTCTCAACAGGTATAGAAAACACGGTGGTATGCACAGCTGGCAATCTGAAAAGCTCTTAAAAAACCAAAAACAAACTAACAAAAAAACCAAACACCCAAGCTTTCTCTCCTGTATATTACAGATATTGATTAATTGATTATATAGTCAATTGACAACCCAAGGAAATATTTAGAAGCAGCCTCACAAACAATAATTAACGGACACATGTTTTATACCTATTTGTCAAGTTGTTGTAACAGCTTAAATTGGAAAGAGGATAACTGCAAGCCAGTGAAAAGCAGCTGGCATTTAGTAATCTCCCTCCCAATTAAAATAGTAAATGGCACCTACTTCAATTGTAGCGTGTTACACATTCTGATCAAACAGATAGTTTGTTTTTTCTTTTACATCTACATACTGGTAATATACTGGTAATATCCTGACCAATTCCATTCTTAAATTTCAACAAACATGGAGTTCAATAAACAGTTTTTAAATTTTTTTAACCAATACTTTGGAAAAAATCATTGGATATGGACAGCTTGTCCCTAGATGTCAAAGCCATTTCAAAAATAATGTACAAGATAAAGCATCAAAACCAAGCATAAATTATTTCACACTTTGAGTAGTACTGAGTTATTGAGCTGTTTCAAAGAACATACAGCAGCATTAAGACAGAACCTCCTCTTCTGAGCTCTCTGAAGTTCTGTTTATTACAGCTTAATTTTCTGCTTTTACTAAGCTGTGTTACAAACTTAAAATAAGGGGTGGAGGGAAAGAGATAGGCAACCTCATTTCAACTCCTAACATGGGTTTATTTATCAAAATCATCCACTGACAGAACCCGTTTTTGGAAAGACAACTGTACCAAAAGAACTGATGTGCACTATTTCATCCTACCTAAAGCTCTGCTGCGTAAGAGAACGTTTAATTAATGTTAATAAACATTCCTACACTTGTGTTTTGGGGTCACTAATACATAATTGTGATTGTGCATGTACGCATGAAAGAGCACATTTCCATTTCAATACCTGGGACTTAAGCACAAAGTCTTGCTAAAGGTTTCCAGGTATCAGCCCATATGCACAGGAAACTACCCATTTCTGGTTGTTTATTTACTGCTTCAGATGTTTTTCTTACACCTGAATGGTTTTCTCCCTAGAGATTTCATAAAGGATTCAGCCACAGTTCAAGCTTCTGCACAACTTAAGTACCTTCAATGTCAATACCAACTGACTCTGAATAGTAAACAGACTGAAATTTTTATTTTTCTGTGTGTAACTGGCTTGGAACATTTTTAAAGCTAACAAAATACTAGAAATCCTCAGCACTCACTTCAACACTACTGCACATTATCAGCTCTGTTTGGCAGAAAACTAGACAATATATTTCAATTCTTTGGGTGACCTACTAATGTTATCATATAGTAAACAGTTCCATGAAGTACATAACCATTTCTAATCTCACACATCTTTAGGTTTGTCATAGTCAATACCCATAATGCTTGTTTCACTGTTAATTGCACAAATTTCAGGCAGGATTAAGCAGCACATAATAAATAAATAAAATCAGAGAAACCAGAAGAAAGAGGTTTCTTAAGCTCTTTTAGCAGCTTAGAAGGAAATGATAAAATGTCAAGCTACAAAAATTGGCTCAGATAAATATGACTTTTCCTGAATTAGTTCACTAAGCTTTTATCCTTGTTGAACACTTTCAAGTCAAGCCTAAATGCTGTGCTTACCTTAATACTGAACAGTTATGCTACAACACATAGAAAAGACTGAATATATGAGTTATTCTCAAAGTGAAAGAGTTTGTCTATCTGTATTTAAAGAAGGAAAATAAAGAATTTACTTCACATTGGAAGGTAAAGCGAAGTTATTAAGACAATTTTTAAGCATTTTTCTTCCATTTAGCTAAGGGCTTCCACTGGATGCTATCTATCTTCTCTTATATCCATTAAACACTTCAAAACTTCTTATCTTAAATCTTGCAGCTGTTTAGTTTCATATATTCACATTTTAAAAATAAGTTATGTCTGTTAGTAATTACACTGCCATGATATCATCATGGTTTCGAGTTCAAGGCTTTAAAAATTTCAAAAAAGCTGTCATTTGATATTCCACATGGCTTTTATTCTTTTTCCATGACCTATGATAAATCCTATTAATACTAAGTCATACATGATATATGGATGTATATGGACATACATAGAGTATAGAATTTAGATAATGTACCCTCAGTTTTGGATACAATGCCCAGAATGTATGAGAGGAAGCATTATAGAAGAAATATTTAAAAACAATGATTATGTAAACCTGAAATTCTAAGTCTGAAAATAAAGCTTTATAAATTTTTTTTCAGCACGCCAATTCAAAAATACTTATTTTTTTAATAGTTACAATATTCATGACATAGCTAAGCCACAAATTCCAGTGCACTTTTGTCTTCTGCTAGAGTTTTGGCTACACGCTTTAAGTTTAAAGGTTCCATCTCTTTCCCCCCAGACAAATGCCAACATCATAGAAACCTCTCCAATAACTGAGAGTAACTTTGCTCTTGTTCCTAAACCTGCAAATTTTTCCACAGAGGTAGTTTACTCAGGCCACGAAGAATGTTGCCAGAGAGGCTTTGATTAGGACCTTAGTAGATAAGACATGATTCTATCAGCACTGACAGATGTTCTTTCCTCCCAGGAAATGGCCACCAAGGATAAAAGTTACTGTCTGCATATAAAGAAGATTAATTTGCATTTAAAGCCCTATATCCATTCCCCACAATCTCTGCCACTGAGAAAAATCAGGCCTGCATTTCATTTACAGTGTCAGCAGCCCAGTATGAACACACAGATTTTCAGTTCTATTTACCCGCCTCCAAGGACTACATTGAGCAGGTAGCATTAAGGTCACCACCATACGTACTGCATTCTAAACATTTGGCTCACCTCCTCCTGCTCTGAAGTCCAAGTGAATATTTTTACCAGGCAAATATACCTGTGCATAAGTATATTTGAGAGGAAATACAGGTAAAAAAAGACTGGCTTTAGTGCGTGCCTGGAACTTATACAAAAGTAATTACTGTGTATAGATCCATGCTATCCATGAAACTACCTGCAAAGAACTACTTTCATCAATAGTGTATTTTAAAAAAAGGCTAATATTAAGACCAATGAAATGATTAATATTAAAATCCTCTCCAATGCATGTATAAATGTACTTGCACTGTGAGTCAAAAATACGTTAAGTTATAATTCATCTAAACTTAAAAGGATCTACAGTTCAGAAAAACAATGTGTATTTCCTCTGAGGCTAAAGACATTCTCAGGCAAAATAAGACAGTGGACTCACAATATAAAACAAGAAGGAGTAAAACTTGTACTACACAAAGTAGCATATCTTCTGTTCATCTGATATTCCTGAACCTGCTGAGAGATGGTGGTCAGATGCAGCCTTACAGGCTTTCTTGGACCTAAATCAAAGGATATTAAATTTCAGCACACAACAATGGTCACGCTCTTTTTCCCCAGGCAAATTCAAGGCTTGCAAATAAACACAAATATGCTTTAAAAGATTGTATTTAAAATACTGCACTTATTCATTTAAAATTGAGCAAAATCCATGAATACAAAAAGCAATGAAATGTAAAGAATATACAAGACTTTTGTAGTCCTTTTCTCTTATGTAATTTTTTTTGCATGATTTTGAGTTAGTGGTAAATGGATCCTCTTCGTGATTCCTAGAAATTTTACTACGCTGTTTTCAAAAACATTTGGTAAATCTGCCATCATGCAAATTAAATACGTTGCAGACTGTAACATACTAATTCTCCTTTTTTAAACAATACAGGTACATTCCCACAAACATATAATATCAGAAATAATACATAAAGGAATATAGTCTGTTGAGTGTCATCTTTGTCAATAAGCAACCAAAAGGTGCTCCAGAGCTGGACACAGTACTGGTGGGGTCTCGTGAGAACGGAGCAGAGGGGCAGAATAACCTCCCTTGACCTGCTGGCCACGCTCCTTTTGACATGGTCCAGGATGCGGTTGGCTTTCTGAGCTGCAAGCACACTTTGCCGGCTCATGTTGAGCTTCTCATCAACCACACAGAACCTTTTGGCACAGACACGTTAAAAGACTTGACTTTCACTAACACCACATTTAACAGCAGCACTACAATCCCACTAATAAACCCAAAGTCAGTAGATTTATCAAGAAAAGTAGTTATTTTAATGAAGAAATTGCTTTAAACATAACAGATTCAGTGACAGTTCTATAGTTTCTCAACCCCGTAATACTGAATGCTGATTTTTTTTTTTTAATCTGAAATGCAGACCTTTAATTTTTAATAGAATGATTAGGAGATAACTAATTATGAATACAAAATAATTTTGTTATTAAAATTGTTCTACATTCTTTATCTTGAAGATAGAGAACAGAATAAGAACTTAATTAGCTATGTGAATTTAAACTGTGAATAAAATTATGCATCTCCTTAATACATAAGGAAATACAAACAATATAATTTGAAATTATTAGATTACTAATGAAAATCTCACTGAATTGTTTTTTATAAATACATATCGTTAAATAAGCCTTCCAATATTTTGTGACTTCAGTAAATTGTATTATTGCCATTTTTAACCAGCAGATAATTAACATACCTATATATTTAATCCAAATTTTAACTAAATCTGTGACAGAGTAGGGAACGTAAAGAGAAATACTCACTCTTGTTTTCTTTTTCTAATTACTTAATGAAATCACCCACCACATTTCAGGCACAGGAGTACTATAACTAGTTACTGTAGTGTGATTCAATTCCTGTTCAAGTCAATGGAAGTCTTTTGTAGACATTAGGCTAGATCACGTATGAATCGAAAAACCCTCTACATTTATTCCTATTCCTCTTCTGTTTTTCACCTACTCCTTTCCTTCACATTCCCCCAAAATGCAGGGAATCTATTTAAATTATTTTTATCCTTCAGAAAGTGATGTGGGAAGGACACTACATTTTGATATTCCTGAATTCTCAATGTCTAATGGAAAGAATTTGAAAATGTCACTGAAAAGACTCCAAGAATTTATCAATATATATTTTCATTTTGCCTATCAATCCATAATGTCCTTTGAAACATCATCTGGGTCTTTTTATTTTTCCTGCAGTTTTTTTCAGACTATAGAAATAAAACAGAAGCTTTGCTTTTCAAGCACAACCAAGCCAATTAAGGGATCCAAATTACTGGATAATTGATCACATTTTGACCTTTGAGAACTAATCTAGGGAACAAAATGGGAAATCATTAACAGCTCAAGAAAAACAATTCCTGTCTACAAGTTATATTAATCCTTCATATAAAATAAGTATTAAAAAAATCCATGTAATTTACTCATCAGCATTTTTGTGCATTTTTTATCTCTTTTACATTAAAACAGCTGAAATCTAATACTTTAAATTTAAGTATATTTTAATCTCAGTTTTATTCTCTATAGTGTTCAGGGGTACTCATCATAACAAAGAAAATGTAATAATATAAATTAAAGGTGGAAGACACCTATTTGTTTACCATTGCTACAATTTTAATTACAGATGAGGACTGAGACCAAAGCAAACAAATATCCTTCAGTTAATATTAAATTTTACAGAAAGCCTTTGGGTATGTTAATGTCCAAATCTAGAGTTGAAATGCAGAGTACCCTATATTTCCACAGAGATATCCAGCATGATCTGCATAGATCTAGGAAGATTCCTGCCATCAGTATAAAAACCTTGAGCTTGATTCTGAGTTAGGCAGAAGAGACTGGATAAGGCTGGGGCTAGTAACAGATTTCAAGTTGGAGTTCAATACTTAAAAGAGTACAAGCAGTTCATTGCATTACTGCATCATAGATGACAAGAGCCTGAAAAAAAGCCCAATTTCTACAGGATAAAACAGCTTTACTGTTTTGTTTTGCAGAACATTAAAACTTACCTTAAACATAGTCCTAGCCTTATCCACAAGCAGTAAGTGAAGTAAATTAAAAACTGCTTCTACTAGATCTCATTCTAGCTCATGGGTCACACATGGCAAACGGTCACCCATGGTAAATCCCTTCAGTGCACAGGTCTGGAAGACACTGTCCAATGCATAACAACTACTTTAAACATTTGCATTTGCAGAGTAAAATAGCAAAAAATTTAAGACAAAGCCAAATGAAACAGAATTAATGTAGTCTATGAAATGAAGTATTGTAATTCAGGCATTGGAAATTTTTACAGGATTGAGACAGATTTCAGAATTGCTGCAGTACTTTGTCACACAGGCTCAAACTGAAATCGTTCCAGAAGTTTTAAAGTATTAACCTTCCAGATGCAAAGTGAAATAAAACCAGTAAATTCCAAAAATCTTAATGTGTCTCTAGGTGGAAGAGCAGGAGATGGAAATGAAATCTGTCAGGAAAAGGTAGCCCTAAAATAATAGAAATAATAGGGTTTTTTTTCTTTATTTTTAACATTTAGATATTTATTCCATCTTAGACAAAACATATAGTACATGACTAAATAGAGAGATAGCCAGGAAATTTAGTTGTAAAAAAAAAAAAAAAAAACACCAAAACCCAAGAGAGGTAGTGATGAGAGAAGACTACAACAAATTAACAGCACACTTGATTTTAAGCAGGTCGGGCCACTTATGCACACAATAGGAAAAACTATTGTTCAAAAGCTCTCCTGTGAGCTTGGGGAGGCTGCGAGACATACAAAGGCAATTGATTAATGCCTTCACAACCAGAGATGGACACAACCTTTGAAGAAAGAAAATCTAAATTCTAGAGATTTCTAGGCAAGGTGCCCGAGGTGTCAGTTTGCTCAGCTCAAAGAAAGCAAGCTACTATTTACACTTCCAGCATCACCAAGTAGCGAACCAGGTAGAAGTTTCTAAATGTCTGTGCCTCAAAGGGAGATTCACAGGTGCAGCAGTTTCTTTAAGCTCCTTCTTGATTGCAGCAAAACAGCAAGAAAAAAAAAATTGTAAAGTTCACATGATGAACACAGCCAAACAGCTTACATGATATAATAAATAAATAACACTTGAAGCAAACACCATATGGGTATTTCAGAGATAGGTTGCAAAAAGGAAAATGAAAAAATACATTAGAGAAAACTTAAGTCAGAAGATTGCTTTGTTAAGCGAATGCACAACCACTCACCCAACTTTTACAAGAGTATGTCAGATACAGTGAAGATCTGAAGAGGCATACCACGCTCCATGAAAGATAGTTAACCTGCAGCATCTGATGAGAGTAGACTACTTTTAAATAGAGTTGTAAGGCTTCCAAATGGCTATTAATGCAGGTTCAATTCACATGCCTATATTTCCCTCCTTCAAGATTATCTCAAGCTAAAGTAGGTAGGCAAGTGATTAAGCTGAAGCTTCTTGGTTGCTGAACGCTGATTATCTGTATTTTTACCATCAACTCAACATTTCTCTGGACTGTCACAACTTCAGCCTTAAGCCATTCCTTAGTGCAAAGAAATCTTTATCCAAATGCTAGTGAAGCTGAAACTCAACAGGTTCCTAAAATAGAATAAAATGCTTTGGAAATATTATCTTCAACTGTACAATAGTGTCCAAAATAGGAGAAAATGGTAATCAAATAACTAGGGTTGATCCACTGTAGTACTGTGTAATCGTAAGGCTAGCCATGTTTAGAGAGCATGTCTACCAAGCTGATTCAGGTACGTGGACTTGTCATCATACGTGACTGAAATCAGAGGCTGTGTCAACACCCAGGAAAAAAACAACAAAACCAAAAAACCAACCTGCAAAGGCCTAACCAAATCATTACTAACTAGAAGATAATTCTTCTAAATTAAAAAATTATGAAACAATTATGAAAGGAATGAGGTAAAGTTCTTTTAAAAATCCATTCTGATATTGTTTAAATGAAGTTTTTTAAGTTCAATCATAATTTATTCTACATTCAAAATGGGAAAAAATGTATACTTAAAACTTCAACAGAAGGAAGAAAGTCAACTTCCAAAACAGACACTTGAAAAACAGCTAAATTAAGTACTTCAAGTGCCCCAACAAGGCCTATCCCAATAGTTTCACTTATTTTATTTGTGACTTTTTTGGGGGTTTTTTTTGTACCAATTGGGAAAGGTATTCAGCTTTCAACTGAAAGCTGCTTTTTCAGCCTCACAAAACTTTGTTAGAGAACATGAAAACAGGTTTACATCAGTTACTGTTAGTAGGCACTATAAACACATTATTACACACTAAGTGATGGACCTACCAAAATTTAAGAGAAAATTATTTTTTCCTTGCTTGCAACTCTCCAGATGCAGCTAACATATCCATAACACTATAATGTGCATGGAGGAACTATAAGCGTGCACATGAAGAAGAAAAATGTCGTATCACTTAATAAAACGTAAACCTGGTGGCTGCAGAGAGTGAAGATGTACAGTAGCTGCTGGTAAACTTGTAATGCTGGGGTTTTATTAAGAATTATAATCCATTCCACTAACTCAATTGTGTAATAGAAAAATACCAGGTTAATAGCAACTCCATCTCAGTGTTTGTTTGTTAAATACAGCAATTCACACAATAAGATATTAGTCAAGTAGCTAGCTCTGCGAGTTTCAACAAGGCCATAAGTTGAATGCTGCAATAATTAACACATCTACACATTCACTTACCTTATCCCAGGAGTAAAAATTAGCTTAGCGCTTTCTTAGAAGTTGGAGTCTTTTCCTTATATTTCTAAAAGCACAAAATCCCTTTTACTTACATTTTGAGAATGAAATAAAATTCTTAGCAGTCTCACCTGTGGGTCACAGACTCACAACAACTGACAACACAATGTGAACTAAATCAAGTCTAACTGTTTTGCAGGGAAGTAGAAAAGCACTACAGGCAGTCATTAACAAAGTTGCCCAGTAATAAGTATGAGGATTTTTTTTCTTAGAAAAATTAAAGAGGAAAAAAAAAAAATTTAAAACTGTGCCTATATGTGCCAGAAGTATTTTTGTTTACAGATCTTGAAGACTGTCTTTAAAGTGCAGTGCAAGATGGCAGTTAGTAAACAAAAGGGGAAAAAGCAAAGCAGACGATACAGGTAACTGGCCATCATGATTTTGTGAAACCATGAATTGCGAATTTTAACTCCCTCAGGACAGAAGTGTTACAAGCTCCAGACAAGAAGCTATTTCCAGTGCACATTAACAAGAAGTTTATTGATCTTGCAAAACTCATAAAAAGGTCAGCACATTTCTTGGCATCGGCTGCTGGTACTTTATCTAGTAACTATCTGCATATAAACATATGTAAAGACCTTTTTCTTTCGTGTCATGAAGCACTGCTGAAAAGCTACAGCTATAGTGTCAGTGGAGAAATGACAAGCCGATACATATACAAAAAGTAACATATTTTAAAACCAGAAAGAGACAATTATCAGCTAGTCTGACCTCCAGCAGAACAAAGGTAAAATAATCTCATTCTGCATTTTTACATCACATCAATATATTCCTAGCTAGTTTCTTGCAGTAAAGATTTAAAATTAAGAAGGAAGCTATCACTTTTCTCAATATATAAATATTAAAAAATGTATATACTTCAAGTATCCATTGGACCTTATATCTTTCTGCTAGATTAATCTACTATCAGTAATTTCTTCCTCTCTTTTAATCATAAAAATGAATATTCAAAATTGATTAAATATAATAATTTAAAATAATTTTGTGGCTGTTAGCTGAACAGAAGACAATAATCCATGCATTAATAAATAAAGCTTTATGCAGTTAACTCGCTCCTAGTTGTGCATTTTGTTTTTCTGCACAAGAACTTAAGACAGGTTTCTTCCTACTTTACTACGATAGCTAGATAGATGCCTCAGATCATCTACTAAAGTGGTATTGTCACTTGTTTTTTGTTTTTTTTTGTTTTTTGTTTTTTTTTTCACAAGTCTGAGGAAAACACCATACATCACAATACTCTGCACAATCAAAAAATACATTGCAGTGAAAGGAAATCATAATGAGCTGATCATACAACTAGATGAGCAGTTGCTAATGAGATGAAGCCAACTTTTTCTGTATCAGTCTTGCTCTAAAGGATTCTCACCCGATAGGACCCCTCAATTAAAAAAAAAATGGTACCATTAAATAGTTCTAAAAAGTATGTACAATGTATTGTCTTTATTGAAAAACAGATTTATGTCAAGCCAGCTTCTCTGAAGTTCACTGGTCCATTCGTTTGCTTTCCTAGCAATAGAAAATTGGAGTTTTATCTTCTTGTGCTTACCTTCACCATTTTAAAGATCCACAGATACCAGGTAGCACAGATAGGAACAGTGCTCTAATCTCGCATGGTACATTCTATATTCCTGATGGCAGATACCTGATAACTTGATTCTAAAGCGCTGAAATAATTTATGACTCAATCCTTGGACTAAGTTCCATCTGCCCCTTTGCATATGGCAAGCACCAGTCCCAACCCTGCTGTATTCCAACAGCTGTGTGAATAACCTGTGTCGCATTAGCACACACACGGAATTACTGTGGTCACTTTACAGCATGGAATTCATTCTGTTTAGTTCTCTGAAACCTTGCGCTAATTTCCACAGCACCTCGTGCTACTGCATTGTAACTACAGCAAACCAAATTATCGGCTTCTTTTTTGGATTTTACTGTTTTGTTTGAGGGGAACTTCATAGCAGCAAGATGACAGGATATCTTTTCAGCTGTGAGGAAAACACTGTTTGCTCTCTCACACACACTGAGCTCAGAAGGGTACAAGAGCAGCAGAAGCTAATCGCTGTGGCTGTACATGCAGAATACAGTGAGTCTCTTCTTTTATCTTGAAGGTAGCTTAATAGTTTGAGAACAGAGTCTTATTAATGTAAATGAAGGTCTAATAGCATATTGCGTGAAATTCTTTTTATTAAGCATTTCTTTGGAAAACAGCCTACAAACTGGATTAATCCACCGCACTGTATTTTCTGTAAGCACCTAACCAAAGTGACTTTTGAAGCAGATTGCTGAGTAAACTTTAAAGTAGCCAATAAAGATACTTCTGCTGTAAAAAAAAGTGTTTCATATGTAGTTAATTTCACACTTATTTGCACTGGAAAATTAAATTTTTACTTATCAACATAACACAGAAATAGTGGGGAAAACTCTGCTCTGATGTTCTACACAGTATTTTTTGCTTTAGGCAAACTATAATAAAATTAATTGATAATTAGGAAGTTGACATTATAATCTTGGCAGTATTGTCTAATTCTCCAATGGCACTGTCCACACTGCCAGTCCATTTCATCAAAAAGAACCAAATCATTTTTTGTAACACCTGAGAATGCACCTAAATTCCTGAATTATTTTTAAAAATAGAGTCAAGGAACATTAATCATTTATGTGCTTTTGAAAATAATACCTTAGGCCTACCGCTCCTGAGCACTCAAAATTCTCTTTAACTATAATGAGAAACAAAGCAGGATTGAATCTCTGTGACCGACAGTAACATCTTACATTGATTCATTATCTACTTAAAATGAGAAGATAAAGTGTAAATATTTTGTGGGCAAAAACAAAGAAAAAATTAATTATCTGTCATTTAAAATAAAACGTTCTGGACTATTTCTAGACAAAGTTTAAGAGGCTACCCTCAACAGACTGAAAATCTGCTTTATTTTCTGATAGCTTTCAAATCAAGAGTCTTTCTTAAATTGTTTTTAAATTTCAAATGTGTTTTGAGTCATAAATATTACTGACAGATGTTTTTCTGCTTCTCATTCTCAGGCTTTTCTCATAAAGCAAGTATAATCTCTAATACATTATAAATGAACTCTCTGTGACAGTGAAGTTTATCCTGTAGATCAATTAAGCATAGCTGACGATGCAAATTTGATTACTTTTTAACAGTCCATCAGTAATTTCTTACGCATTTTTCTTCTTAAACATTGAATCAAACAGCCACACTAAATCCTGTTCTAATTTTTGCCTAATTTGAGTCCATAAAGTAGCATAGTTACTTTAAATTCCGGGGAAATTGTGTATCAGTAAGTACAGAAAAAAAATCTGTTCTAGAAAGCTGTATACAGCTACTGGTTGAATTTATTTAAACTCACAAGATCAGGAATGCAGAGTTTATTTGCCACACAGCAGAGAAACAATCTCAGATTTCCAGCAATGGCTTCTTACCCTCAGTCCTAAGATTCTTGTACCTCTGTGAGCACCATTAAATTCTATCATAAATCTCCATACTCTGTAGTGTAAGAAAACAATAAACACCTCCCCTCCCCACTTAGTATTTTGTATCTGTAACACAAACTTGGACAAAACTACCTTTATCTAGGAGGGTAGCTAAGGGTACTTTCTTTATCGCAAAGATGAAAGCAATCATAAATAAATAATTTAGTGATCTACTAGTGATTCTTATCTTACACTTATTGAACTGACACTTATTCAAGTGTCAGAACTTATTCACTTATTAAACCAGCATAAGCCAGCCTCACTGGTAAGGAAGTCCATTCTCCTCCCTGCCCTCCTGGATTCCTTCACAGGAAAGCAATGTGTGCACTAAAGTCAGAGATCTCTGTATGTTACAGTAAAAGCAACTTTAAAGCTTCTACTGATATGGTTTCTACCATGAGGTGTATTATTTTAATACAATCATTCCTGCACCTTATGGTGTTTTGCTTCTGCAAAGCACACATACATGCCAGAGTCACAGGTCATAAGTATCTCCGTAATACAAAATTCAAGGTTACACCTTATAAAATGGCTGCAAACAAGACTTCAAGGAGTGGCTGACTGGAGGTGTGAATAAAATACTTTCCAAATACTCAAAGGCCTTAATGATATCAACTGCTAATGCTCATAACTTGAACTGTTTTCATATTTAATTACTGTAAGATGCATACAACTCATTCTATTTTGTGTTCTTTATTAATGCCTTCAGTTGTCTACAAAGCACTCAGTATAACATTATCCCTTGATATCTACTGGAATGCTGAAGACTGTTCAAAAATTTAACATACCTCTTCAGTATGTTCCTAACATTTAAACAGCCACAGGTGGAGTTCAGACTAATCTAAATTTTGTTCAGAGTATCACAAGTGTTCAAGTTACCAAAATTAATGAGTTATTGCTCACCAACTGAGGTCGTATAAAACATACGTCTGCTTGTGTAAACCATCAGTACATGCTGTGAACTAAGGTGATTTAGTTTGAGCTACCGTGAAAGCACTTAACAACAAGTAGACGTTCACGAGAAAAGAAAGCACAGCTACCTAAAGCAGCTTTAGGTACTCTCCATTCCTAGAAGTGGCATCCCTTGAAGGAATTAAAATATTGTATTTTTAAAAGTATTTACACAGCAATCAACACAAACAACAAAAGACAAGAATTTATTTCTGCACATGGTTAGTCACTGCAAGTACAAGATATTCGTATCTACTGATATAAAAGTCTGCAACCAAACAACAATTGTGCTAATAAAAATACTAGAGACAGTTCAAAACTCACGTCTACATAAAAATAAAGCTACCCTGTAGAAAGCTAAGAAAGTCACCAACCCATATGTCTCTCCCACTTGCCCTATAAGGCACCAGAATACACGTATTTATTTACGGCTTGCTGAACAAATGCAAGGAGGATACTACTGTAACTGGAGTTTTTAAAATATCACAAGTTCTAATACCTAAGCAGATTGTCACATATTGAGACAGAACATACATTTTCCCAGTAGGAAAAAAAAAAGTCAGAATGAGATTTACAGAAATTAAATTAAATGTCTATTATATTAATTATAGTGACATTTTCAATTAAAAAAATAATCCTAACAAAGGATATGAGGGGAAAAAAAAAATAGACATCAAACCCCTATTCAATGGAGGGTGAAAGCTGAAATAAACTACAGTTAAAATGAAAGATGAGTTTTACATTATTTAATAAAAGGAAAAATGCCTCTGAACAAAGGAGTTGTGCCTTCATAAACTTCTGTATATCAGGACACTTAAATTTTATTTGATCCCTAAATCTACATACTTCCAGAAATGTTTTCTACAGTTCAGTTATACTGCAAAGTAAGATTATATTGCTATTGAGTTCATTTTCTCAGTATATAATATCAAACTGAATTGCAGTGTATGACAGATTTACGTCTATGTGCTCTCAAAAACCAGGAAATAGCAAGCATTTTAATCTACACTGTATGGAAAGATCTCAAAAATGGTTTAAAAAACTCAACACATTACAACGGAGAGGGGGGCTCCACTTCTTCTAAGCCTTATCTAACCACCATACGCGTATTTCCAGCAACGTGTTTTTAGGTACAATCAATGCACAGTCCGCTGCACTTTCTTCTGCAAAGCAAATTCCTCTTATGCAAGGCCTAACTGCAGCTCATAGGCAAATTAAGGCAAAACAGAGATTTACTGTGAAGAGATTTGTGACAACAGAAATTGATAGTTTGTTACTATGAAAAAGCTGACATTTACAAAGGAATTACCACGTGGTATTTCAGTGTTTTCCAACCTATGTTTACCACACAGAGATGGCCAATTATAAAGAAGGAAATTAAGAAGAAAAAAAATGCAGTGTATTGCTATGCGTTGTGTAGTATAGGCATGCAGCTGCACATGTAAAAATCAATGACACACACAACAGTTCTTTGGTGATCTCCATGATATAAATTGTCAGCCTCTGTTCAGCTCATAAACTGGAAGTTATCTGCATCACGCAAACCATCATCATGACGAGCACTAAAAGACAACCTTGCTGGCAATCTAAGCAGAAAACCTGAAGGCTGAAGAGAAAAAGATATTTGAAGTGTTCTCTCAAGGAGAGAAGTTCAACTGTAAGGTGGTATGCAGGTACAAGGCATGTTCAGTGCAAAGAATCTCTGAAAATCTGGTTGCCACATAAGAACACTGTAGAAAAGTAATTTTTATGGTTAGTCATTTTGAAAGGTAAGGGGGCCTAGTTCAGATTTTTAAAGCTGATTTTTTAATTAATAAGGGAGTGCTTTCTCAATAACAAATGCCACAAATGAGGAAGAATAATGGGCAATACTGGACAAAAAAAAACCCCAATAAGCTTAAAAATGTGAAAATCATACAGATTAAGACTCAAGAAATTGCCAAGAGTTGTTTAGGCAAAACAGTATTACAGTGTGTAATGTGGTAGTTCTTTAAACTGCAGACCATCTCATCACAAAAATCACCATCACTGTCTGCAATCAGCAATCATATGATCAAAGTCAAGACCAAAATGAAGGACTGATTTGGCAAGGAAATACCTTCAACACATAGGTTAAAGTTAGGATTCATGACACAACAGAAAAACTCATTTTACTGTATGGACAGCAGTGTTACACAAAAAAAAAAAAAAAGCAAGACCATAGTTTTCTTTTCCAGGGTTCTCTTAGACATTACATTAGACTTCAAAATAATAAATATAACTATAGATTTCTGAATATTTATGTTGAAAACAAAAACCTGAAACCCTAACACCTAAGGAGTAGATAATCTCTACTATTACATGTATAGCTGTAGCTGAAGTACGGTGTGGTTAGTCATTACCATGCTACAAAATGAGTACTTATGTTTTCGCTGCATCCTTCAAACAATAAGCTACTAAGCTACTAAGGTCAAATGGTTCTATTTTGACAATAAAAGTATAGTTAGACTGAAGTTATAGCTGTTTTAAGGAAATCTATCCCTTTTTGCAAAAAAATATACATAACAGCATCAAGTGTCACTCTTCAAGATGATGTGCTTCACCTGTGCATCTTCAATTCTGAACAGCGTCTTCTGAGTCCATTACCAGTATGCTCTATTTCCATACACTGTCATCAAAGTACCAAAAAAGGATATATATATTTAACAATCCTACTATAAAATAGTATTTCTTATCACGTTCATGCAGTTCACTTGTTCCTTAGTGCCTTCCTTTTCTTCTCATTTCTCCTGTGGTGGTGTGGTTTTTTTTTTTTTTCCCCTCTTCCTTTTAACTTTTTGAAATAAATGAAAAGAAAATAACAATCCCAAAAAGCTCACTTCAGTTGGCAGGGAAATTAAAAATCATAGACTCAAAAGTACTTTCCTAGTTCATGAAAACATCTCTAATGAGACAGATGAAAATATGAATTGCTCCTAATGAGCTCAAAATTGCACATATTTCCCTTAGTTTAATTTTGTAAGCCTTCACAGATATTTTGTGTTATGCTTTATTATAAAACAAGAAGTGGCCACAAGGCTGTGATAACCAATTTGTGAGATTAAAGTACTCAACTTGAATGGTTTCATTAACATCTAAGTCATGAGTCAAAGTTAGCGCAAAATACAACTCCTTTGCTATTCATAGAGGGTCTTACTCTCCAGTAACTTCCAACATTCTGGAGTCATTTGCACCTGGGAAGAATAACACAGTTATTCTTGACTTGTCAGCACTATAGTCACTTGCACAGCTATAAAAGGGTAATGACCAGCAAACCCGGGAAGAATAAGGCCCTAACAACTGTTGGGTCTGTACCATGGGTTTCAGCTACGGCACAGCAGAACCAATACAGTTTCCATACTGCATAGCACTCACGTCAGTCTAAGCTGCAGTCTCCATTATGAATTCTAACAGGATTTGGAACAGGATGAAACAAAGCCAGTGCAAAACACTGTACCCAGCTTTTAGGAAGAGATATTATGATGCCCAGGAACGCACGAGGTCACATCAGAAGTACATGCCATTACACTGTACGCAGAAAGTGGAAATAAATTGTGACAGGAGTTGTAAAAGTTCTATGTTAGTTCCAGCCCCTATTCAGTTGTGACAGGCTCTTCTGGATCAATGCATAACGCAGGCAACACGGGGGAGGACACAGTGATAACAAAAAAGGGGGAGCAGAAAAGCAGAGACGCTATGCAGACAACAGTCAGCCACATGTGCTTATAAGACCCAGGAACATGTTCAAATTTGGAACTCAAACAATTCCGAGGTTGTGGTATAAAAGTAAGGATAAGTCTGTAAATACGAGTTTTTGCTGCAGAAGTGGACAAAATAAGGTACACCACCTGCCCCAAAATACAGAATAGTTTTGCTGTGCTCAAGAAAATAGATAAATTTTACAAGCTACGTGTTCATTTTAAAGAAGTGCAAACATGACCAGAGGTGTCCAGAACAAGAACACTGAGAGTGCCAGCAACAGCTACAGCAATTCAGAAAATGACAAACTAATGACCAAAGAGGTATCCCCTACCCAATTCTAAAAACTAGAGATAGTTAAGGCAGCAAGAATGTAAAATGATGTGGCGAGCAGGGTAGGGGGAGGAAGGAGAAGGCATCCACAGCCCATGATTCTGCACCATGACTATGCATCGCATAGATGGAACCACTGCTAGGAGCTAGGACTGTCTCTTCAGTACACCAGGTGCCGGAAAAACTCTGGTGGAGGAACCCCATGACCCTGCATCAGGATCTGGGACGACCTCTTCAACCTTTTGGGTACTCAGGAAGTAGTGAACCACACAGAGGACCCCATAACTGAGCCAGGACTACACATTGCACAGCTGGATCCGCCACACTAATCACCCAGCTTCTCTCCGGGACTCTATCATCTCTCCCACAGAACAGGGAAATCACATGAGGAATCACTACGCTAACCTGCACAACTTCTAGGCAAACTATGCTATCTCTCCTATGGGAAAGTGAAGTAATGCAATTAGTAAATTGCACATATCTGTGATTAAAGTGTTTCAGTATGCAAATCCATTCAGTCTCCACACTATCATTTTGGTTTAAACCACAGCATTGAAAGGATGACTGCTTTACCACATACTGAAATCTAAACATTTTGTTATAGTGAAGAACTTCATTTTCTCACTATCTGTACTTAAAAATTATACAGTTCAAGCTTCTATTTTACATCAAAAAGGACTATTGTAACACACTGATGACAGGAGTATCTATACAGTGACAGCATAGTGCAGTACAGAATCATATTCAGCACGACAACGTAACGGAAGAAAATACCACTACTGAACATCAGAATGTACTCGTGTTCATCTTGTAAACACCTAAGGGAACTGTGTGCAGTTTTGTAAGAGAAAAATGAAAAGGAAGAATTGCATTTGCAATAAACTTCCTAAAACTTTGAAGAAGAATTCTGTGTATTTGTTAAACATATTTTAGTAAACCAACAAACTCTAGACAATTGTAATTTATGTTTAGTTTATGAAAATTTGAGGAACAAACTAAAAGCTGACACATTTAACAGCAAAAAGCAGTTACTCCTTATATTATTCCACAGGTCATTCAATCCACCTTTTTCGTTTCAATGTATTTCTCTCCTTTTTCACAAGTCGCTTTGGTTGCATTCCACCTGTCAAGCAACATCTTGTTGCCCAGCTCATTTTTGCACTTTTCTCCAAACTGTTCTTGGACTTCTGCCTGCAACGTACTCAACTTTCTCACACAATACATTTGCTGTTCAGCTTGCTGTACTTCTCTTCTGAGCTGGGTGCCCACTGATGCAGTTTCTTTTCTGACTCCAGATTTGTTCTTTGCATCAATAGTTTTCCTATGAAAATACCACCGCTGTACTTATATTTCTGCTTAGCATTAGAAAAGGAGTATTTAACACAATGCACAACAGCATGATGAAGATTTCACTGCTAAATATACCTTAATGAAACAGGTTCACAAGTCAGACTGTGTCAGTAAACAAATATTAACCCATTTCACAGATGCCCTTAGGAAGTATAGCAGCTGGGCCCAACATTCATATACCTATACAGCAAAAGATAAGAGAGTAAAATGCCGTAGGAGAAAATAACATTCATAGCTTCCTCGAACCACTGCTGCTTGCTCCCACTCCCTCCATCCATGCTTGAGAGAAATAAGCTTCCCTATTAACCATGAAATCGCAGAACACTATTTATTCACAAGGATCACAATCTTCCTTTTCTGTTTTGTAATACTCACCATTGCTACAGGACCCAGGCACAGGTAGTTTCTGTTTGTCTCCTCCCTACATCTGCAAGATGCATCCATTTTTCACACTTGATCTAACCTCAGGGTTGTGACTTAAGTAGAAAGGGAAGTACCCTAGAGGTAATTATTAGCAGTTCAAGAACCAGTATAATTTTGGCATCCAGTTCAGATGAACTCAATTAAACCATCACTACACAATCTTGGTCACAGCGTCCAGCTAGTCAACTGTTTATCCACTTCTCACAAGTGGAAGAGTAAGTACAAGATCTCCTCACACAAGTTCAGAAGACTGTCCTCTGTCGTTTCATTTCTGACTCCAGATTTGTTCTTTGCATCAATAGTTTTCCTATGAAAATACCACCGCTGTACTTATATTTCTGCTTAGCATTAGAAAAGGAGTATGTTGTTGACATTCAATAAATGAAAACACGTTTATAAATAATTTAGTGGTAATCCAAGGTGGTCCTTTTCTATTCTCAGTTTTTATGTTAGTATTTTTATGAGTATATCCCTAATAAGCTATTTTGAAGTTCTGGTTTTGCTCTTCAGAACAACAAAACAAGCACATATAGAAAAATCTCAACTGAAAACTGTGGTCTCGACAGCCATTTGTGGATTTCCACAAAACTTCAAGGAAGTTTGAAGGAACCAGCCGAACAGGTACCACATTTTATCTCTAAGGACATATCATATCCTGCATGTTTGCAGTCAGAAAAACCTTCATGGACATACTATGCTTCTGAAAAGCTTGTTGGTACTTTGTAATCTACTTTTTTTTTTTTTTTAATATACTTTGTAAACTCAATTTTTAGATGTTTAATAAACAGATTAAGTAGAAACAAAAACGAAGAAATAAATCATTTAAGACATATTTCATTATTTTGTACCTCCTTCAGCGAGAGGAAAAGGTGGGCAGAGGAAGAAAAAAAAGGAAATCACAGTTTCTGTGGTTTCTTCTGCTAAATCAAAACATTCATTTAGGCAAAAAAACCCCAATAAGCTTAAATAGGTTCCAAACTTTCACAACTTCATTAAAAAGGCTTACAGTGAAAGAAGCAGCCTAGGACAATATGCATATGGCTTCTTTTTTAAGACCAGTTATATTTCTTAATTGGTTTCAGAAAATGTCCAACAACTGAATCCTATAGAATGTGCATGTGGCCTTTAAAAATCCTTGTAAATGAGAACTGCTGGCAGAACAATTAGCATTTAAAAGCTACAATGACCTTAAATCTGTGCATCATCGTGATTAGTTTGGACTTTAATATCAAGCACAGAACCAAAAAATACCTTAGTTGCCAAGATAAAGAGCTCCCAGCACCAACAAAAGGGCATCGGGTAATAGGGTGAAGCATGTGCAATGAAACATAAAGGACAAACTTGTATGATTATGTTTGATTTGTGTTGACTTAGCAACCAAGCAAAAGGGCCTTCCTGGGCAGTGAGCATGGAAAAGTAAGAGAACTGCTGTTTCTGGTATATCATGGACTCACTACATAGGAGAACCAGCCTAAATTATTTATCCTTATCATGAATTTCAAGTTACAGAAGATAGTAAACTGTGCATAAATTTTGTTTCCAAGGAATCACTGGATAACTTTAATTACCTAATTGTACTGTGAATCAGACATCATCTAAACAAAACAGAGGGCATATTTCACTTTTTATATCTATCTATAATCTCTCATATATAAATTTATCGATCGTGATTATATGTATATGAGATGTCATTTTATTTTACAAGTAATTTGCATATATTGTATCGCAATTATATTAATTCATGTAATATCCCTCCATTCTGAAAACAAGATGACTTCTTATTTCTCTAGAGATGACAGCACTGGCTTGGGTTTGGGAGTGGTAATGTGCTACAGCTATTGATCTTACTAAAAAGAATGATTCTTAAGTCAAAAGCTGGACACATATATTGGCAGTGTATGCAATTAAAACAGAATAATAAACTACAAGTGGCCCCTATTTACACGTGATTTTAAAAAACCCCAAAACTTAAAGCATTCAGTTCAATTCTTGTTCTAGCTCTCATGCTCATATTTCAAACTACTCAAAAATAAATATTCATAAAATACAAATTTATTTCTATATAGAAAATATTGCTGTAATTTTCCTACACTGTAATAATTGTAATTGAGTTAAATCTTTAAAATTATACTGAATATAGATAGTATTCTAAATATCATTAATTACTTACACGATTAATTTGTAAAGATTCAATTTTCTCAAAGACAGTGCTACTTAACCAAGTAGTCAGTACGTTAGTTACTACTGATAGTAGTAATACTGCAGTGGTAGTATCTGGAAAACCCACCAACGGCCAAAAATCTCACAGTACAGTGGTAATCATACAAATAAGAAGATAATACAGTGAATGCTATTGCTTGAGATCAATGAGATTTGGTCATCTATTGTCCTTCCAAGAAAGAGACCTATCAGCATTTCAGAGTGTTTTACACAGATTCCCTAGTGTAGTTTTGCTAAACTTAGGGCAAATGCATTATCTTGCCCGTTTTGCCCTTTCTATGTGGTTTAAATTTGTGATGTGCAGATTGCTAGAGAGCAGACTATTTAAAGCCAGATGTTAAGTCACATTAAGTAATTTAAGCACTCATGCTAGGTGCTCCTTGCAGATATTTCAGATAGTAATTTTCTTAATATAGCTTAAGTAAATACTTAAAATTTAAAGCACAGTAGATGTGCAAGTAACAGTTTATCATTCAGAAAACGACAGTTCCATATAAATATAGATTACTAACATATGTACATGATTGTGCACAGATTCAGAATATTAAGGTATTTAATAATTCACAGGGATGTCAAGGGTCATACTAGACACCAGTTTGACACACACACACACAAAATACTGAATGTAAAGGCTTGACAGATCACTGTGCTATGTTCCTCTGTCACACACCTAACAAACCCAGATCTCCTACCAAATTCTTTCTGACTGGGTTCTGATGACTTTTACCAGTTTCTGTCTAATAGTGTTCTATATCAGTATCCTTTAAACATCAGAATATGTGATGTTCCATATAGGAAGTTTCTACTACAGACAGTCTTCATGTTGGGTTCTCACAATATCCCACTAGGCTTGCTCAGTTTTGGGTGCTCAACTTCCAAAGAAAATCTCAAACTGTTGAAATATTCAGCAAATTCATACCTAAATTTTGTGACTCTCCAGTATTAGAACAAGTGCCCTGGCAAAAATTCAGTGTAGATAATAACATCCCACCTGCCTCAATCTCTCCTGTAGTTTGAATTCAGTAGGTTATTTAGAATTTCTTACTAAGACTATACTATAGATTTTTCAATTAACTTCCTATATCAGAACACAGGGCGCTGATTCCTATATAAAAAGGATAAGTTCAACTCACTGAAGTCAAACAGTAGCATCGTAACATCATGTTTAATTCATATATAGCGCAGTTTGTTTTATAAAATTACGATAATTATTTTCTGCCTCAATTTTGTTTTACGTATAATTATAACAGCATTTAAAAACTAAGGAATATTCCTGCTCTGTTTATCATCTTAAGAGACAAGCAATGAAGGTGAAGAGGAAGGGAAAACCATCAGCTTGGCATATGTGAATATAATCAAAACTTCCAAACAGAACTGGAAGTTTGATATCCAGACGGTTCCCAAAAAACAGTGGGTGTTAAAATAGTTCTGAAAGCCAAGCAGATTGAAACTGGTAGTATGGACTGCAAGAGTTCAATAAGCAGAAGGAAAGAAAAATACAACAAATTAGAAATGCAGAAAAGATAGAGGGTAACATATGTATTGGTGGCATCGGGAGCACTGAAACACAGTTTCACCAAGTTATGTAGTTACAGTACTGGTAGCATCTGACAGTGCATTCAGTCAACAAGGAAGACAATGAGATCTGAAATTAGAAACAAAGGTCTGGACAAGGAACATATATGGGAAGAGAACTGGGAAAACGCTCTTCAAAGAGATGGAAAGTATTGAACCTAGTGTATTAGAATAACTGTGTGCATACATGCTTACATATAAAATAAAAATAGCAACAAAGCAAACTAGGACAGGATTTGGGACAGCAGATGAAACCATCCAGAGAACGTGCCAGCTATAAAGAACACTGACAGTTGTACTTGTCCTGAAAACAGAAAAATGAACAGGATGCAGCTGCCTGTAAGAAAGCTTCTGTCACTCCTAGGAGTTCTTGAAACTTCTTCCTTGCAAACTGGTAAGACTCCCTAAAATATGGCTGGTAAAGCATGGGCAGAAAGGGTTGACTTAAACTATTCTTCCTGTAGTTAGGACAAGAGTGATGTTTCTTTTATTGCATTTCAAACATTCTCTCGCCTTCATAATAGTTATCTGACTAACACTGTGAGTAATAGGGCACAAACTGCAACAGGTTACATGCTAGAACTGAGTGTTGGTGCTGCTCATGCAATTTTGAAAAGGTTTGCATGCAATGAAATTGCATTGGAAGATGATAACAGAATGGCAGTATGAGATTACGTATTTATTTCCATTAATCTTACCAAACTGTATTCAGAACAAAGAGTACCTGAGGAAACTTCACACATACGATTTGCAAGAGATAGAACAATACAAATAAGCATGAAACAGTTTTGGACTATCCATTTTACAAAGTGCAGTTCTATTCTATTAAATACTTTGAAACAGAATCACCAAAATTAAGGTTTGATTCTAAGCCTTAAATGTTCTGATTTCAGTGAAAAGAAAAAGTTTCATTTTTAATGTTGCATTCACTTAGCTTTCAAAATCCAATCCATATTATGCTCTGTGTGCACTAACATGAGCAGTGTGGTAATCAATTCCATTTAGCACATTGAATTGATAGAAGTAATTTCATTACTTATTAATATTGAAAAAGTGCTGGGATGAAATTTTCCTTACAAAGACCTTTTAGCAAGACCCATTTTTATTAGCAGTTAATATACTATATGGGTATCATTAAGATTTGCTCTTCAAAATCCTAATCCAAATTCTTTTCTAGTTATATGTGAATACTACCATTAACAATAATTACGTTATTTCAAGTTTACAATGGAACAAATGAACCAAAATAGATATTGGAAAATAACGGCAGAAAATGAGAGGATGCACTCAATCGTGGTATAGATCCATTTCTTACTGGTTTTTTTTTTTTGTTTACTTAGTAACATATGGTCACTCCACTGTCCCATAATTTCTACAAGCCTTGATCCTGAAAACCTCTCTCATTGACTTTACAGGGCTTTACAGAATTTAATGTGACCCTGAATAATACAGCATGTGTTTTAGCACATCTTATATTTACCATGCTGTGTAGGAGAGAGAAAACTAAAGGTCAGACACGCAGTCACTCGGCCTTACAAAAAAGGTGGCCATCCAGCACACCTTCTCTTATGTAGCAGCTACAATCAGAAATGATATTATGCCTTTTTGTGATGGATGCCATACCATGTGAGACTTCCATATTCCTTGGGTGTCACTGATTTTTTTTTTTTTTTTAAACAACCAAACAATAAACAAAATGCTAGTGGAGACAAACTGATAACCAATTTGTTTAGGCTGTGTGTAGTGGGCTATTCACTTACAAGCTAGCTAGGTGAGACCACTCTTTTCCAATGCTGTTTTCACTCCTGAAGCCATTCCAACTATAAACACTGGGACCAAGTGAAAAGTACTGGACTGATTTTCCCTTGTGGTTCTCACATCCTTAAAGACTCAACATAATCTTGCACCTTCTTCACATTCCTGTAAGTCTCAGTACATCACATGCTAATTCCTGATTTATTCAAGGAACAAATATTTGCCTTTCCAGTATCTTCTAGGCTTACATGAGGTGACAGAGAAAGTTAGAATGAGCACATGGATATCTCTGGAAAGAAAGAAAGAAAGAAAAAAAGAAGAAGAAAGAAAAGAGTAATTCATAGATCTTGGAAAGTCATTAAACTGTTGACCTAGGAATAAATGTAATCAAAAGCAAAGCAGCCCACCATGTAGATACATGACTTTTTCCACTGAGACAGTTAACTGTTACTAAGGCTTTTTGAATGCTTAAGCAACTCCTTTGTCCTTTCTTTTTAAGAAAGCATCATAAACTTATATTCTGCAAAATTAATGAAATTTAATTTCATGATTTTGAAACATTTCATTTAATGTTTTAAAGGAAAACATTTTATTTTAAAACACACTAGTCAAAAAAGGAGGAGCAGTATGTAGTTGCATCTTCTGTTTGGGAAAAATACTTTTTCCTCAAAAAATTGAAAGCAGCATGTTCAGGATGTTTCTTTTGTTCTTGAATAGAATGAATACCTCATTCATTGTAATCTTCCTCTAATGAATAAACATTAAAATGTCAGAATTGTCCCTCAACCAACCATGTTTAGTTGTCTTTAATAGACAAAGGATATGAATCCTTAGGCTCGTGTGCTAAAAATCTAGTAAATTATCTCAGTATCAAAAAAAAAAAAAAAAGACATTACCCATGAACATCAAGCTGTTTATATATTCTATGGTATGATACAAAACTAAATTGTTTTTTCCATTTTTACATTAGGCTAGAATCATAGTTTTCTTAACTTCATAGCTCTACCATTGCAGAACAGGCACAAGAAGTTCCTTATATTTTCCTCCATAGAAGTCTCATATTAGTTTAAGTTTGAAAATGAGTCCATTGAATTTCATTCACTATACAGGCTCTTAGGATAGAAAAGAGATTCCACAGAAAAGGGGACTGAGGGAATGGATGTAACTGAGGATCTGGCTTCTGTAAAACAGTATTTATAGCTTCAGGTCTCAAGTTTCAAGTTCAAGTGAGAGATACAAATGATAATCCGTGTTGTGGTTTGTGCAGAATATTATTCTGAAGGCCAGACATTGAAAATAACACATTAACTTCATGGGATTAGTCTACCTATTTTGAATTAATAGAAAATTCAAGAGTTCTAGTTCATCATACAAACACACTCCAACTGCAGTAGTTTTAAACAGCTGGTCTCCTCCTTCAAACTTACTATTTAATCATGATTTCTCAATGTAGAGCAGCATAATGTGGCTTGAAGCAAATAATCACATTTAGGTCTTTTTAAATCAAGGTGAATGAAACTTGGAAACACACTCTCTAGAGGCAGACGTAGCAGCACCCATTCCTGCATACATTAGTAAGACATCTCGTGGTCTCAGCTCTTCACTAAAGAAAAAAAGAGAAGAGTGAAATAGACCCTCTTTCTTTATCCTAAGTTCTTTTATGTTTAGAACTTTGAAATGTGAAAACTTCACCTGAGAATTCATATGCAGTCAATGTAAGCTTACCGAGATGACTTAGACTACTGGATTTAATTCAAGTTTATGTGTTTTTCTTTTTGAAGATAACCTTTATTAAGTGTTACCACTGAAATGCATTGTCTTGCTTTCTTTTTGGACTCATTCACCTACAAGCCCTATTCCTTTCTTTCTTAACATCATCCTACAAGAAAAGCATCTGTTCCTGTCTCAATTCTCTCCTCTGTAGAATTTGCCACTAACATCAAACTCAGGCCTAAACTCTTTATTAAAATAATGAGAATATACTTTTAAAAAAATTGATGCTTCATAAAAAAACCCTATATAACTGTGACTATATGGTAAATTATATGATAACATAATTTTTCATTTTCTCAGTCCCTTAGTTTTCTTTGAGGAGTCTTGGCAGCTACTTCATTAAGAATTCCTGTCACTATATACAATTTTACTACACAAAGTCACATTGAAGTGAAAGACACATGCACCATTGAGTTTAATACAACTTTGTATAATAAGAATAATATGCAGTTATAGCATATTGCAATGAACTATAGTGTAAGGCAGGAAAAAGAGGCTTAAATATACAATGTTTATGTTGTGAAAAGGCTGACAAAGACCAAAGGCTATACTTCTCAAAAATATAAACCTGTAATAATATATTAAAAATTTGAAAACAGATTAAATTCTCCACGGTCCCCTAACCCTGCTATGTTTTAATTAAACATCATTTCTTCTTCACAGCAAGGCCCCACTCCTGGTTTGACAATCCAAATGCAGGGTGGATTCCCCTGTTTACATGGAGCACTGCAAAACAGAAACTGAGCTCTGCCTGGGTAGATGTCAGCTCAGCCAGTGTTGAAGGTTCATTGCTTTTTAAAAACAGAAAAAGAAGTGAAACTTTTTTTCTTTTTCTGGCCAAAGTTTAAAATAATGTTTTACAAATGAATGATGAGATAACATCCAGAACTTTCACTCATAGGTAAAACATCACTTCTTCGTAAAGAAGGATATTAAGAGAAAACATGTGAGCTAATGCATCCCCTTCCCTTTGTTATGTGATGATATACATCATTTCACATTGTATAATGTACATATTTCTCTAAGAAAAAAAAAACACTAAATATTTAACAACACTGTATGTGTGATATGTTTATGAATCTGCCAATTACTTGGACTTCGCTGCATTTTCTCAGATGACTAATTACCACTAGAGTACCTCCCAGGGAGTTTAGCTAGCTGTTGTAAATTAAACTGTAAAGCCTTATTATATTAATTGAAGCAGAAATAAAAAAAAAAAAAAAAAAAAAAAAAAAGAGACTTTAAAGTTCTTGTTGAAAGAAACTACATGGCTCTAGAAACTCCTGTAATTTATTAAATATTTTCTTAACTGCTTATTTCTTCCCTCCTCCTTTTTTTTTGTTCTTCCCCATTCTGACATCTACCAAACCTGTGCTGATAAAAATTTTTAAAGATTCAAAAGAATGAAATGTTTTCATTGGTATAGATATATAGCTAATGAGGACACAAACTTATTTTCAAAACAGCTTAAGCTGTAAGAAGCTTTCAGATGCTCAGTTTCCAAATAAACTCTTTGTGAGTACAATCCCTCCTAGCCTGGTCACTTAAAATGACCTTGGATAACAGTCAGGTGCTTTGGGGACTTTCAAGGAAAAGGTTCTTCTGTCTGAAAAATAATGTGTTGAGGACAACCGGACACAAAATCTTGGGCTTTTAGGATGACAAACTTCTGTAAGATTTAAATCTAGGAAAAGCAGCTTTCCTTCAAAGTTAATAAGATTCTCTCAGAACTCTAATATTAATTTTGTAGCGCTCATCCCAGGATTACTGGGTGCATTAGCTTCATCACTACTTCTTCGTATTTTGAATCTTCTATGAAGACTTGCTAGTCTTCTAGCATCTCTGCTTTGGAAAAAGTCTGTTAAATGTTTTATAAACTGCACGAACACAGTACTTTTACAACAATGGATGTGACTCTGCATCATTTCCTCAAATCAAGAAACAGTACATTTCTGCAGTGCAATGTGAAACACTGAGCCAGCAGACTCTCCCCATAACTAGCAATGTAGAAAGCATCTGAGTAACTTCCATGATTTTAAAACCTTTCAAAAGATTTATATCCAAGAGTGTATTTTTATTCTGGAAATGTGTCAAGCTTTTTTTTATCTTTTTAAAATTTATGTTAGCTCTGGTTCTATAACTACACAATCAAATCTCCTGGAAAAGAAATCCTACCACACCTTATGAGTTTATTACATGCATAAATCTCCCAAATTCAGACATTTTAAGATCCACATCACCACATCAAGTCAATGAAAGTCGCAGGTCCTCAGAAACTCTTAGAAATTGTGAGTGAATTAAAGCCTGGGGATCCAGTCCTGAAGACCAAAAATCAGAGACATTTTTTAAAAGGTGGATCTTCACTCAGTCATTGGTTTGAATTATTTTCCTTCTTTCTCCCAATAATTCTCTAAATTTCTCCAAGGCCAGTGACAATGTTTCTCATGAGCAGATAGGCATAACTATCCATATATTATCTACATTCATCATCAGAATTCCTATAAAATCATAGAGTCTCTAAAGAAAGAGATCTGGTATTTTTTCAGATATGGAGAAGGGAAAACTGGCTGGACTTTGTCTGATTTAAACTCCATTTAAACTTTTTTCATTTTATTTATCAAGATCCAACTCACCTTTTGAAGCAAGTTTATTATTAATTCCAGAACATAATTGGTAGAAGGTTACTGTGGAACATCTAAGTAGAAAATCACATTAATAATACGACAAGAAGGGAAATCATTTAGCTGTAGGTTACAATGGTGATGAATAGAAGTTGCCATGAACCTGAAAATATAATCTGAAATTACAATGCTGTATCAAAGGTCAACGCCAGCTTTGTTCATTTAGTAAAAAGCTAATTATATTTACCTCATAAACCACTAGAATTATCAAGCAAAGAAATGTTTTTAAAAGTGAATGAACAAATAGATTGATCAGTTGTCAATTCTGTAGTTAGTTGATTTAGAAATCTAATCCTCACAAAAAGCGACCGAAGGAAAACTGCTTGCAGAACCTCTAGCCTCTGCTGCATGAGGGGTGTTTTAAGTGTTCTCCCAGAAGTCAAATCCACAGTTATAGGTTGAGCTTACCAAATAGCCTGCTCAAGACGAGGAAAAGCTACTTGCCATTGCTACCACATTTGCAAGCACACTACATCAACTGGGTCACTTGCTAACATTTACTGTATAACCTAGACTTCAGTCAATTACAGAGACCAGGCATCCAAACACCACTCTGCTAGGTACAGGACAATTGTTTCCAGCAATGGGAAGTTTGCACAAAGTTTGTGCACTTAAACAGCCATTCTGAAAGTTTTCCACAATTACAGATCTCAACATTACAATATATATTATGTTAAAAGAAGTATGTTTGTGTAAATGTCAAAGTTGTATTTTTCAACAGACACAGTAAATGTATTTGGGGGAGATGAGAGAATGACAAACCTGATATAGGTTTGTTTAAAACAAACAAGCAAAAAAAGAAACAAAAAATAACCCTCAACCACCACCACCACCACCCACTCCCCAACAAATAACAGCCACCACACTGTGTAGTAAATATTTCCTAGGAGACCTGAACCCATGTAACACAACAACTCTTCGTCTTGTGTGGGAAAAGAGATCCTACAGTTACCACTGTGAGGGTTTCATACATGCTGGCAACAACTGCATTGACTACTGTCAGAAACAAAAGTCTGTATTATACCCTTTCAAAGAGAGGAAAGGCTGAGAAGACAGATAAAGCTGTCACAAGAGACAGCCCTGTAGCCAGGGATCCTTTTTCATTATTCTCAGTTTCTCCTTGGTCTTCTCTTTTTCATCACCCCTGTCTGAATATGTAATTCTGACACTGTTAATATTATAGTGAATAGTATATTCACCACAGTGACAATTAAATAAGAAAAATGCATATTCAGGATGCACAAACCCAGTGTGAGTGAGTGGTTGCAATGTTCGTTGAACTTAACTTTTAGTGCTTTCAGGATATTATGTTGTTTAAACAGCTGACTGAGTTTTTCTGCATTCTTACTTAAATTAGAGCATTAACATTTTTCAAAAAACATTTCAAGCAGCATGGAAGGAGGAGAAACTTTTCCAAATGTGAATATCTCCATTCACACAGTATATGGTAGTAACATAGGAAAATGATGCTTCTGTTATTCTGACTTTCTGACTTATGACTTGAAAGTTGCATGACATATATTGCATTATTTTACACTTAGCTAAAAATACTCAGAAGTCATGAGAAAAATCAGAGTTTTTAATATTATTTAGGATGAAATATGTCAGACTAAGTCTTAGCTATTCTCTGACAGGAAAGCATCAGCTGAAGGGAGGTTAGCAATGACAAAGATTATTCTTGGAACCAATCTTTTTAGTATTTTCTCTGTATTACCCTGGCACAAGAAACAGACAAGCACTGATAAAACAAAGTTAGGACCACTGTCAATAAGGAGTGGAAAGGAAATGTCGTACCAAATGAACTGGATTATCTCAATGACTGCAGTTACAGAAAGGGAATGAAAGCCGTAAGTATAAAAGTCAAGGTGACTCAGCTAGTAACTAAGAAGAAAAACCTAGCACTACACCAAAGATCTCATCAATCAGAAATGCCTGCAGAGAAGAGGGATATGGATGCATTAGAAGCCACCACTGCAATACAGTCTTATTGCTACAGAATGTATTTGCAGAAGTCAAAGACAATGTCATAATGCAAAAAGCAATGTACATTCACCAGAGTTATTAGTACTAATCCTATGTAAAAGTGTCCTGACAAAACATTTCAAATAGAATATGGTGAATAGAATACGACCTTGATTTGTTCATGCATCCACACGGATGTTAAATGGAAATAAATGACTGTTATGTATATACACATTGTGTCAGGGTTATGCCATTCAAAGGCGATTATGTTCTGTAAATGTCTGGGGTAGCCCCTGTTATTGTTGCTGCCAGGACAGCTAATAGAACTGGCTAGCAGGCACAGTTCAGCCTATTTGAGTTATTGCCTGTTAGAGCTGTTACATCTCCTGTTCTCGTCTCTTGCCTTGGGCCAGCCTTAACAGCCAGCTTAGAGAGACTCTCCCTGACTGGAACACCAGGTGATGATGTCTGGTCCTGGAGGCTCCGTGGGTGCATCTGCAGAGGATGCTGTTAAAGCTCTGGTATGGAATGAATACAAGCATAACCCTGACATGTTGTAGGGGAGAGAGAAAGAAAGGGAAGGAGCAAATGAAAAGATTAAAAGAACCGTTTACCTTAAAGACCAATACAAAATAAGGGTTCAGAGCCTCTTGACAGATTTAAGTCGGAAATTAGCAGAATTTTCTCCTATTACAGCTATCAAAGTTTGGGACACCTTTAGCAATAGAGTTTCACATGAGAAATAGTAGGGACAAAATAATTTAACTTTTTAAAATGCATCTTTGTAAATTTAAGAAAGAAATATTTCACATGGTAAGTGACTGACGGGACTAGACCAAATGATCTTTTCAGATGATTGCTTGAAGTCCAATAATCCCATCTCTCAACTCCAGTAACTGCTTACATACATCACTACAGAAGTTCAACACGTTGTTCTTCATTCTCAACTAAAAATACATATTCAGGAAGTACACTGGAAAATTATAGTGTCTAACTCTTGGAAAAATTTATATTCTAATGTGAAAGAAGAACAAAGTATCAAACATACAACCGTTATATTTCCTGTAGAAGTTGGGTCAATATTATCTGCAGCCTATAGCTAGTCAATTATAAAAGGTAATTTATATCTAAATGATCTTGCATGCATAGCTAGACATCATAGATTTATTAGCAGTTGATATGTACTTTACACATTTAAAAAGAGATAAACAGGTCCTACCTTTATACTTAGGAAACTATTAGGAAGTTGTTACAACAGCTGTTGCAAATTAATTCACCATAATCCTTCTACATTCTGCCATTAGTTACACAATAAAAATCAGACCTTCTTCAACACCAAAAATATAGATGCGTAAAATTGTTCTAATTACATCTTTAACTTCTGAAAAAATGAGACTATTCCATTCATCCCAATTCAAATCTCCTAGAAAATTAAAAGATAAATTAAACCATCTTACTTTGAACCTGTTTACAGTTCACTATAAGATTTCCCCCAGTGAGACCTTACCTTAATTTAAGATACTTTGCCTTAACGTTCTTATGACCAGGGAATTTATTTTCTCTCTTCACCTAATAGACTAAGAATTTATCCTTAACTGAAAAAACCCATAATAAACTACAGAAAAGTAGTAAGATGACATGGAAAAAAAAAAAATCACGGTAAAGTATTCAAGCACTTTCTTTCATTTTATACTCAAGCCTCAAGAGCTTTTAAAAACACCTTTCTATTGCCACTTCCGTTATGAAACATGAATGGGAAGACAGAAGTGTGAAAGGAATCAGAGAGGATTTAGGAATACTGAAAAATAAGAAAAGTCACAAAGAAAAAGAAGACTTGTTTGGAACACTGGAAAATTACCTGTCACCAATGACATTCAGCTGTGAAATGACAGCATCTTAATATCTCCATGTAAAGAACCTTGATTTGAAATATTTATAAAATACATAAAATGGGACTCCTGGTAACAATAAGAACTGTCAAGTACTGAAAATAGTGAATATGGCAATTTTTGCCATCAAGCTTAAATCCTGTATTTCAGAACTGGGGAAGAATTATCACGTTTTTTTCTTCCAAAGAATGACTTACAATGCTATTATTTCTAGTCATATAGTATGCCAAGTCACATCACTAGCTGTGTTTCTCTCCAGCAATTAGCTGTCACAGTAAACAACCTCTAGAAACTCTAATACCAGTTAGGGGAAGGCAAGCATACAGAAAACCACATTTACTTCTACACCACCACACTGGGGGCATTTCTTCTCCAAGAAAGCTTAGTCTGCACTGTCACTTTAGAGAGATAGTTTAGTGGCACACAGGACCCTCAAACTATCAAAAATGTAGGCTAACCTTTTTTAGCCCACTCTGCTTAGAAGACTCCATCCTCGTACACTTGGCGTAGCTCTCTTGGCTCTATTACAAGAAGAGATGATAACATTTTAACATAACCATGAAAGTAAAATTTGGTTAAAGAGGTTATATGACTAAAGATCAAGCAAAATCTGTACCATCTAATTTCTTCCCCTTCCTCATCAATAGACATGGTAAAAAGTAAGAGTGGAAGTCTGAGAAGTCATCTTGCCTGTCCTGGTGGGTTAAGACAAGTCAGAAGTCCTCACACATGCTTTAGTCTTTAAAACCTCCAGTGATAGAGAAATAATTGTGATAATCTCCCCACCAATGAGAAAAGTGTTAAAGATTTTTACATGCTTTTCCTCCCACCCACAATAAACTACATACCCTTTGTTTCAAATTAAGCCATTATCCCTTCCTACTGTGATTTGTTAGTACTTCTATTCATTTTATGAAGTGCTGCAAAAATGCTACTATAGCATTTCTCTGTAAATACAAACCTAAAACAATGCCCCCAAGCCCCTAACCTTACAAAAACATCAAATCTTACCTGTTGCAAAACAAGTAAGCATCAGAAGATTCAAGATTAATATTAAGCATACTGAAATACTATTTCTTACTCCTATGCAGTAGAATCACTGGTTTTCTCTACAACTTTGCTTACATTTGGCCTCTCCAGTATCTGTATATCTGATCTGCAGCAGCCATTCAGCCTGGTTCTCAGAGGAGCAAACAAGCTCACTGCTGTACAGGCATTCCACTGATGTTTTTCAGCCATGAAACCCCAGAAGTATAAGCTCTCATATTACCATCCTATTAATACATTATTTAAAATTTATCTGGCTTTATTGCAAGTGGAATACTATTCAAAATAGTCTATAAAAGTGGGAATCCATTAAATGATAAACTGCTCATAAGTGACTAAATGATTGCATGTGTGTGTTTGTATACATTTGGGTAGGAATGTATGCTTCCTGAATTCAGAATTGAGTGTATGAAAAGCCAAGGAGCTGAATCAGAACAAAAGTGCTTTCAGGCTCCCTGAAAAAAATGTCCTAATAAATGAAATTTTCATTTTATTCACACCATACCGCACTGCACTTCAGCCCAAACTTTGAAAGAAATCCGGTACAGACTAAGGCATTGCTTGTTTCATTTTGTCAGAGCAAAAGCTCATTGGCTTCAGCTTCTTATTTTACATGAAATCACAGTGAGTTAACAGAAATTATCAATGCTTTTCCAGTAATCAGAAAGGATTAAGTTTAATGGTTCATATTTTGTGCTAAGCATTTGACATTAATCTTTTCAGCTGGGGGGTTGTGTGTGTTTAGTTGGTTGTTTTTTTCCCCCATCCGTAAGGAAAGATAGAGAATTTCCAACATTCTTTTAAGATTTTTAAAATATCCTAAATTAGAATAATTGATCTTTCAGCCCTAGGAGTGCACTTTAAATTTCACCTTTGTTGAGATAAACCAAAACTCACCAAAGGCACTGGTCCTCTCTCAACTGTCACACCTGTGTGTATATACATGTATGGTTTAGTGGCATACATAGCAAGAAATATAAAGGCTACATAGCAAAAGGAAAAAAATATTATCTGCATTTGTGAGAAGACAATATCGCTTATACAGTTAACGTACTAATTAACTGGTGGATGCATAGCTGAATGATTAAGATATCAAAAGCATTAACAATTGCTGCCAATAAATTGATTTTGTATGACTAGTGCACATGTAACCTCCATTGCCTCAGCAGCAGAACAAAAACAAAAAAAAAACTCCATACAACTAACCCAGATGTGAGAGTATATCTAGCTAAAACTGAAAAACATAGTACTTGCATTTAGTACCACACTACTTTTAATAATATTTTCTTAATAGTATTTTAATAATATTTATTTTTAATAATATTTTAATCATTAATAGATGAGAGCAAATGCTTAAGTGGTGATTAGTATTGTGAAGCCAACAAAATTAGTTGTTACAGAATTGAGATAGTCAAAGTTAGTAGTCAATTTCACACTGGTAACAAAAGGACACCTCTTAAATATATAAATCAGACAGAAAAGTCAGAATAAAACAAATGCTGGAACCCAAAAATACAGCCACCGGTTTTTCAGTGCTTTTCTAAAAGTTCTTTTAATTAACATTGTATCCTGTCCAATTGAGGCCTAGTGCATATGCTTACGATCACAGAGCACACAATCACGTTCAAATAAAATATAAATAAAAGAACATACACTTTTTAAATTTAGAAAGGTATAAACCCTCCCATTTCCCAAATTATTCTTTTGTTACTTAATACATCATTTAAATAAGCTCATGTCCCTAGATAATGGGCACAGATTAAGGACTCAAAGTCTAAGTTCAGCTATATTGACAACATTGGCCTGGCTTTTCAACATTGAAGTACAAAAGTTTGAAGTAAAACTGAGAATTGCCATGCTCAACTCTTTCTGAGATGGAAATCAAAGAAGAAAACAATCTTGAATACTAAACTACATCTAGGTGAGCTATGGCTCCTTTTCCTAGATCCTATCACGGTTATTAAGAACTCCTGTTTTGAACTTACACATAGAACACTTCGGCTTGTGGTAAACATTATTGGAAAAATTCTTCACCATTTCAGAGACAAATGAAGCCGGACAAGTATATAGATATCTCTATAACAGCGTTTCATAACGTCTTTTTATTTGTTCAATTAATAACTACTCTGTTACTTTTATCCAAGAAGGATAAAAACATTTAATGATATTGGCTATCACTGTTCTATGCCATGTTAATAAAAGGAATCAGTAGAGGGATGCTTCACTAAACAGTATTAATTATATCTACTATGTATTTACAGTGAAATAACCATCTAGTAACCGTGATAAGCTTGCCCAGCAGCACCAGCTGTATGTAACATCAGGTAATTCAACTCCGGTATGTTGTTATGATGCAACAAAGTCAAATAGAGTTCAAATTTATTTCAAGCAGCATAAGCAGTTGCAAGCTCACTTTTAAAAACATTCAATTTACAGAAACATTGTAAAATCTTTTATTGTACCTGCCCTAGGAGATAAGACTATATAGATATGTCCAAGTAAAAATGCTTGAGCTGACATCTGGTGCTATCTGAGAAATGTCCAATACCGCTAACAATATCTGTAGAGTAAATTAAGAAAACAGAAAACGATGCAAAGATCCAGTCATAATTAGTATCAAGAGATGGACTTGAGACACCAATCACAAACTCCATTCTTTCCAAGTAGTGCCTAAGAAGGCTACCAAAAAAAAAAAAAAAAAAACCAACCCCACACAAACCAAAAAGCCCCAAACCAAACCAAACAAAATACCCAAACCAAACAAAAAAGCCCTTCACCTCACCAGCTAAGCACCAAAATCCACACTTTCAAGATGCCAAGGTTGACCAAACCAAGAAATAAATACATGTATCCTGCAGTTCACAAGGACAGAAAGTAAAATTAATGTTTAATACTGTGTTAGATCATTTTCAATAACACAGAAGTTGCACAGGGCCATTCATTCACTTAGGAAAAAGCTTAAAGCTAGTTACACAAAAAGCTCAGGATTACTTATAAGAGAACACCTAAGAGTCTGCTTTGCTCAATAGCAAATGTGGACCAATAAAGGAAAGAACATTAGAATATCAGAGCTACTGACTAAAAGTTAAAAAAAAATAAAATAAAAAAAAAATATCAATCTTGCCTTGTAAGAACTGAACAATAATAAGTTTTACATTTTCTTCATCAGCCTTGGGTATTTTGTTGCAGTTTCTGATCACTTCTGTCAACACTAGATGAAATATTAATTCCTGCAGATATATCTACTTTAAGCAAGTTTACATCTTAAGAATTTTATCACTGCAAAAGGAATGGCAAAATAAGATCTGCTTCCTTTAAAATGCATTTTATACTGAGCTTAATCTTCCTGCGCTGTCTTTTTCTTTTCCAATTTAATTTCAGCATTGAGACACACAATGATTCAGTAACAAACATGACTGCTTGCCTTTATGATACTATATGAATTGTCATAAAGAATGCTTTCTAGTTGAATTAACGTGACAGGTATGTAACAGATTTTGTAAAAATAAAGTCACAATATGCCATAATATTTCACAATACTCTAAAACTGACAAGCAGTACTCTAATTACCGCTTACACTGAAATCCTAAACACCATTTTCATATATTTACTTTGCTAAGCAATCTATTATTTCAGTGCATCCTATGCTGAAAATGCAATTGCAGTTAGAAAGAAAAAATGTGATAGATTTATTTATTCTTTCATACTTATCAGAAAAACGTCAAGAGATAACATGATAAAAACAGCTAGCAACTCATGGAAAACTCTGGATTTATAAACAGAACCAAATGTACAAAGGAGTATTTGGTTTTATTTTCTGTATTTTATTCTTGTTGACTAAAAATATCTACCTGCAGTGCTGCTTCAGTGTCTAGAACTTATTTACTCTTGTTGCTTATGCAAATCAAGTCTCAATGCACTGTAAAGTGAAAGAGAGTCCTCTGTAGAAAGCCCTTTTTGAGGGCCAAGTACCTCCTTAAGTAGTTCTCCCAAGGTGCTGTTTTCATGAGAAGGAGAAAGAGTCTCCTCTTCAAGGAAATCTTCAAGGAGATTCAAGTGATGTAGTGGTGTCCTAGCCATGCATGTACTTAGGATATCAGCAGAATTTTGTCAATAGAGTTACTCTTCAGAAAATGTCAATTTAAGAAAATTAGAACAGTTACCAATTTTTTTTTTCTATTGCCAAAATATCTCCTATTGAATGTGAAATCACTGTTAAAAGCCAGACAAAAAGGAGGACTGCAAAACAACCTATAGGCCAATAGTTTAGCATGGGGCAAGGGGGAAGTGGAGCAAGGATTATAATCTCTCATATTTTGCTATATTCCTATAAGAAATAAAAAACAGTAGTACCCTTTTTTGCAAGGCCTGCCTTCCCTATTAGCCACAGGCCCTTGTAGTATACTTCCAGGGACCCTGACCCATGGCAGGCACATCCGAGAACACATTGGACACACTGGTAAAGCCTCATCTTCCAGGAACACAGTGTATTACTGTACTCCTGGACGCATTAGTTAATCATAGTCTATGATATGTTTTTAAGCTAAACATGTTCAGTGTGTGATCTGCACCTTTAAGAAATGTTGAAATACAGCACTTAATCTGCATGTTCTGCTGTCTGTTGAGGTGGCTATTGTAGACCTTATTAGTCTTTGATACGTTATAGACATCTTGCTCTTAGTTTGCCATCTAAAATTTGTCGATCATTTTATCGAGTTTCCTTTATTGTATTTATCATCATTAGAGTCACGTTTTCAGGTTTTCATAGCTTTTCTTCAGTCTACAATTATGGGTAAGGACTGGGTTCACTACAAATTCAAATTCCAGATCTCTACACAAACACAAAAGCATATTATAACTTAAAAATTAAGAGAAGTACAGGAAATAGATAAATCACACACTAGTAATGTACAAATATAATATATATAATATATATATAATATAATTTCTGTGATCTTCTAGGATTGTAAATTTATGAATAAGCAGCTGTTTTCAGGAACTGCATAGCATTTTTCTTCCTATCCCTTAAACCATGTTTTTTGCCTTTTTAAGAATATAGACTTCTTTGTTGTTTTAATAAAAAAAAACATTATTCCAAATGCAAGCTGTTCACAGTGCAGACTATCACCTAGTGTGCATACAGCAGAGCCTCTAGGCATATCTAGGAAATGTCTCTCAAATAATCAGTTTAAGAGTTTTAAGACAACAAAGTTTTTTGAAATATTTCTTAATAAATTTTAGATAGAGATAAAAACAGCATACAATGTTAGTATAGAAAAAAAAAACCTTATTTTGCTGAAATTAAAACTTCAAGGGGTTAAAAAATTGAAAGAAAGACAGATGAGATCAGTTTTCTTTAAAAGCAAAAATCAACTTCAATTAAAAGAAAAAAAAAAAAAAAATCACAAAATTTGACTTTTACATTTTTTATAACTTAGCAACCTGTACTCTAAAGTAAAGAATAGGTCACTGAATGGGTCTCCTTTATAAAACTTTACAGTGTAGAGCTAAGCATTTAGTGTAGCAGTTATACCTCTCTATTTAAAAAATAGTTACTTTTGAAGCTGGTAATAAAGTTAGCACTTCAAAACACAGAATTGACTTTATTTTTTGTTTAATTAAAGCACTTACTTTTAGTATCCTCAAGAGCAGACACCAAACTCTCAAATGTTTTATTCTATGAAGCGAATAATAGCTAAATAAGGCTAACCACAGATTTAATTAAGATGGTGAAGTGGCTCCAAAGGAAGCCCTGTGGTCTACTGTGACAGACCACAGCCCAAGAAAATCCACAGGAGAGATAAAACCCCGTGCAAATTAACCATCTCAAAAGAGTTAACCTGAGGATAACTTTATGGAATGCACAGCTAACAGCTAAACAAAGATTTTATCTCTTTTTTTTTTAAATCTTCAAATGAATACAAGTATGTTTAGCTGCTGCATAAAAACATGAGATCCAGCTGCAATTCTGTGAGTTTTTTCTCCTAAGTAGGATGTTACAGATACAGAATTCTATGAAAATGGTTATTTTTCCCTCAATACTTACAGAAAGAACTTTAGTTGTTTTTCTTGTGTGGTGTTTAGTGGGTTTTTGGTTTGTTTGTGGTGGGGTTTTTTGTTTGGTTTTGGTTTTGGTTTTTTCCCTTACCCCAATATCTGTGATATTGAGATCTGTGATTTCATTCACAAGGGAGCACAAGGATTTATTGTACATAACAACACAATTATTATATACAATATAATAATTTGGTACCGTTTATAAATCCTGTGTGCTTGAACTCTCCTTTTTATGATGAAGAAAGCAACATAAAAAAAAGTGTTAAAAAAATCCAGCAAAAGAATCAGATCTGTCATGCACAAGAAATGGATTTTACTGACTATCACCATGCTTATAGAGACAGGCATCTGGCAACTCAGGCTGAACACGGAAGAGGTTACACAGGAAAGAGCTACAAGGTCCTTCACAAAGTAGTTGTCTGTGTTCTGGTTTTCTGATATGTAACTACTTTCATCTTCCCAGCATTATTTGGCTAATCTATATTGTTGTTGTTTTGTACAAAACTTTTTTTAAATCTTCACTGCATTGTATGCACGCATGAGAACACAGTGCTCCTACAAAACCTCTGCTGAGGTCTCTGCCAGCTACAAAGCACTAGTGCTGCCACTCTTATATTGAAAGTATAAACTTGTTTCTTTGAAACAGCTGTTGATTTAGAACACCATTTCTAACCACACCGTATCCATACAAAAATTCAGGATTTCACAGGCATAAGGATTAAAACTCTTTCAAAAAAAAAAAAGGAAAACCTAGGCAAACTGTCAGGAAACTCATCTTTATGGCACTGCATCACTTTCTCCATCG
Source organism: Ardeotis arabs (assembly GCA_011801015.1). NCBI lineage: Eukaryota > Metazoa > Chordata > Aves > Otidiformes > Otididae > Ardeotis > Ardeotis arabs. The sequence continues at coordinate 36,064 of JAAGAY010147083.1, read as the reverse complement.
AGCCAGTAAAAGGGTGTTCTTCATACTTCAGCTTGCCCCAGGAGTATGAATCTGGAGTGGTGGGATCCAATATGCTTTCTAATTTATTTGTTATAAATTAATTATCAACTACTTACCTTTGCAATATATTTCAAGAAGATTCTGGAATAGAGGGTAGATGTTTCTATATAACATGTAGAATTTCTGTATGTAAATCCAACACTTTTATATTGACGTCTATGTCCATCTAACTTACATTTTAGATTCCAGTCCTGGCTAAAAGTTTCATATTTTCCTTTGGTAAGAAACGTCTCAACATTGCTCCAATTATTCCATGGATGCTTTTCTACAAAAACACCTGACTGACACCAACATATTAATACTGTGTGCTCAGGAGGCAGACTGGACATATTTTGAAAAAGTAAACAACAATGGACAATGAGGCAGATTTCTGTATTCCGCACAGATAAGAAAGTGTGAAGACTTTTTCAAAACTTACTCTAATTTTTCTAAAAAACCCTGAGTACGTAAACAGATTTACAATGTTTCAGATTTTGTGAATTTATAGTAGGATAATCTAGATGACAAATTACTGGACTGAGACAGAAGAGATCTATAACCTGACTTGGATGCTGAAAAATCCTTGTCAAACAACTTCATTATCTATTTTCTTCCCTGTAAAATAGCAGTATACTTTAAGAATAACCACTGAAAAATACTCAACAACAAAAACAAAAGACTAGTCCATGGAGAAGCATTCTTACAGTGAATACTGTAAGTGATTATGTGTCAAAGGCATGTTCAGCGCTCCTTGCATACAGTAATTCATTCAGTGAATTTTGTTAGTTCTGTAGACACTCACCCAAAGAAATAACCATTGAAGATGTGTGAAAAGAAAACAATATCTTATTTACAAATCAGCAAAGCCTTTCTGAATCTTTCAAATGAAACCAGACTTGTTGATGTGTAACCTGTGCAATAAACTGAACTTTCCAGTACAAGCTATGCTCTTGATGATACAATGAACCCAACAACATTAAATGAAAAAAAACCAAACCAGCTTACAACCAGTATTTACTATTCTTTCCTTCAGGTTTCTGCTTTTTTTAAGTACTAGTATCTTCTGGATAGACAAATTATCTGTACAAATAATATAGTATTTGAGAAAAAGTATAAAATCTCAATCTATATCTGAGTCACAGTTCCTTTAGTAAATGAAGTAAAAGTTGTTGCTTACAAGAATCCTGGGATAGTAAAATAATAATTTCTTTGAGGCATATAGTCTTCATTAAAAATTCACGCTCATTAAAAATACTGATCATCCATATTTAATATACCACAAAATAAAACAGTATGTGGTGAAGACAGTGCATATAGGCAAGCAGTAACACAGCTACTCTTAACTTCCAAGCCTCAGATCCCTTAAAGTGATGGAGAGAATTTTCATGTTCTTCATATAACATTGACATTGACCATTTCTAATGTTCTCAGGAGTACCCCCACTGGTAATACTCCAAATGCTGGTATGGGGATGGGGTGATTTTACAGGTAGTTTATGCTACTGGAATCTATTCTGATTTGCTACATGCAGAGACAGATGTTTCATATAATCATGATTAGGTTCCTTGGCAAGACAAAAATGATGCCTCGTGCCAGTTTTGTGTTGCAGCTTCTCTAACAGGAGAAAAGAAACAAAACTAAAAAAAACAGCAGGAGCTCTATTACTGATGGTGTTTTTACTTAGTACAACTCTCCAACATGAGAACTTAAAATTGTTGTCATTTGAAAGATTGAATGACCAGCACATAAAATATGATGCTTAACACAGCAGCATTCTGGAGGGTCACAGGGCACTGCCCATAATGAATTTTTCCTCAAATATTCAGTAGCCTTTTTTTCTAATATGTTGGGAATTTAAAACTTTGTTAAGAAATAATGAAATCTTGCCTGCTTATATTGAAACACATTAACAACTACAACAAAAACACACAGTGCCATGTGTCTCTGTTCACTGCCAACCATACCACCAGGTCACGTAAGTGTAACTATAAAAAATAAAAGTTTATAGCCTAGAATTCACATCTCTCTTAGAAAAACAAACTAACATTTATTTGCTGATAATAATTTTAAATGTTCTTTTTCCTTATATTATTTTAAAGTAAGTCGATCATCAGCATCTGAGGAACAAAAGACAAAAGCTATGTGGATCACATGCAAAACAATTAAGCTAATTTAACTGAGTGCAAAACAGATTCACTAGTGCCAAGATATGAATTTGAAAAATACTTTTTTCTTTTTAAAAGCGTGACTTGGGCTAAAAATCATCAAAGTAAAAGTTAGACAGCTTTCCTATCTGCACTTGGTTCCATATCAAGTCCACCCAGGGACAAGTTCACTTAGAAATTAGACTACATATATTGGTAGTAATGCACACAATGTAAACACTGAATTTTTGTCTTATATACTTAATGATCCCTAGACATTATTTTCTTGTTCTGAATACCCAATCAATCCGCAACTGGCTTCTCTGAATATATTGCTACTATTTATTTGAGAAACGCAATGCTACTTGCTGAAAGTATGTACACACAAATTTTAAAAGTTTTTACTGCACTTATGCTAAAATACTTTTTTTTTCCTCCAGTGACCCAAGTGTTTGAAAAAAAAAAAAAAAATTAGCGTTTTGGCTAAAAGAGCAGACATATTTTAACACGCCATCTAAAATATACATACCTGATGAGTTTTCTACATGAATTACGATTTCAAGTAACGTTGCTTGTGTTTAGCATTACTTTTCTGTCAAAGTAATCTTAAAATTATCACTCTTAATTCACAAAATCCAATGGCAAACAGGTACAGGTAGTCTCAAACCTACCTAACAACTCATACTCTAACAGAAATTTACAAAAGAAATATTCATTACTTAGACAGATGTATATTTACTTTTAAAAGAAAAAAAAAAAGATTGAAATACTGGAACAGTACACATAGTAAAATGGGCAGTACATCTCAGGGAGTAAATACACAGTAATGATGTGACATTTTCCTATGTGACAATATGTGTGGGGGCTGGTTTGCATCAAGTCAATATACCTTGGAAAAATATGGGAAAGAGCTCCATAGATCTAGTTTTTTGTTACCTCAAATAACATTGCCAACACTTATTTCTGATACAGTAAACTGTGAAAATAAATTTATTAAGCTGACTAAGCAGACTGGTTGAAAAGGTCAAGATTTTATCTTCTGCCAACAGCTTAAGAATGAAGACACCACTTGTAACGGGATGAGTTACTCCACAAAGATAAAAACAGAAATCCTGCCTGTAGTTTTGCAATAAATGTGGACTGCCTTTCCAAAACGTGTAGTAATCTATTGGTCTAAATTCACTATCCAATGGGATATATTCTGTCACATTTCTATGCCTCATGTGACAAGTCTAAAACTACAATATATTAGTGTGTCCACTTCTTGCCAACAGGTCATTTAGAACATGCGCAGAAACGGAGCATAAGCAAATTGTTAAGAACATCAAGAAAAATCTACTGACATCTAAACTACCCTACATATGCTATGAGACATTAATTGGGCTTTAGATAATGCTGCAGCACTAATAAACCATTCTTATCCTAACTGCAACGGAATACTGTGTGGATATCAACTACAGTAATAGAATCACAACACTGGATGGGAAAGGATTTGAAAGGATTTCAAAAAGCCTTTTTTTTTTTTTTTATTTCCTTTGCTTTAGAAGTATCAGTGTAGATCTCAGACCTGATTTCTAATTGCTTCAGATATGCACAAGAGAAAAAAAGTAATAGATGCTTCTACAGAGCAGTGCTAGTAAGTTGACTATTCTACCCCTTCACTATCTAGTAAATAAAACTGTTGCTTTGCCTATTCGATACATAACACTGTACCTCTCTTGCACATAATGAAATAGACTCAAATGTGCAGCCACATTCCACACACTGTCCGCTCCAAATACAACCTTAAGTTCACTTCTAAGTCCTGCGTGGCTGTGCAGTATGCCATGGGCTACATTGTCCTATCCACTTTAGCTCAGTGAAACAGAGTGGTTCTGACTGGATCTCTGCATCAACCTCAGAGAACGGGAATACTTTGAGTATTTAGTTAAGCAACTTGTCTCTTTCCAACCAGATAGTTGTGACTTTAGTCCTCAAATTCTTTCTTTGGTCTATGGTTTGTTGGTCAGAAAAATGACAATTACATACTGTTGAAGGGTGTTCCCCCTTTGCATCTTCAGATGCAAAAGACGACTTCAAATAGTGCAAACAAATCTATTAAACATGGACAAAGCTAGCAAGACTCCGTAAGCTGAGAGAAGGTGGTGTTTCAGTAATATCAAAGTGTTTCCTACTCACTGCTATCATAATTTATAGCAATGTCACATGGGAAACTAACTTCATAGATGCTTTTCAACCTCTTATTTTTTATTTTGAAATCAAGGGAAAGCATTTTAAAGTGAAAGATTAAAAACCTCATGTTTGGTACATTTATGACATTGTTTACCACATAAAGACACATAAACAATTAACTGAATCACTGGGTTGTATTGGGTCTGTTTTTTTCAAGTACAGTATATGTAAGACTCATTACCATTTTTGCCTGCTTATTCTTTATGGTTGTTGAGCAACTGATGCAACAGAATATGAATGGCAGAACCAGCAGCTGTGATTCCAATACATGCTACAAGAAAAAAAATCCAAATATCTGCAAGATGTTCTCTTAAAAATTTTATTTCTTATAAATGATCACAGGCCATGCATTTATTTGAATTACTCAGGTGACAGCCAGGGCTCTCAGCAAGCTTCATGCAGCTCTTACCAACAACTTGCAATAATTAGGGAGTTGTCAAAAAATATCATTAGAGGTATAGTGATTATTTTCCTTCAGTAAGTCACTCCAAATTAAAATCTAATACTTGCTTTCTTTGATGGTTTTCAGTTATCTGTAGGTGAAAGAATACAAGCCACAAAAGAAACCTGAATTTGTTTGTCATTAATTTTTAATTTGTTTTGAAACATTTTCCAAATATCTTCATAAGATTAATAACTAATTTTAGAGACTCTACAGCACATATCTGTTAATAGCACAGTGATGGAAAAGTTATTCTAAATGTCAAATCCTAAAAGTTAGTTTCTATAAGTACTATTGCTTTCAGTACAGCAGCAGTGAAGGACGTTTCTCAAGTCCACCATGAAGAAAACTCTGTCTCTTCAGGAATAATGCACAGAAAAACCCAGTTTATTTCTAAAAGTAGTTACACATTTAGTCTTCTATTTGTAAACCACACGCCACCACCCAACTCCCCCCTCCCAAAGAAAAAACCCAAAGTTACCACCAGTTTGGCATTACTAATTTGTTTGAATCTGAATTCAGAGCTAAAATATCAGAGACCAATATCTAAGCATGACTGCACTGCCTTTATGCCTATGATCCCCATAGAGCAAATATTTAAACTTATTAGATTGAAGAAGTGCTACATTTTATTACAATTAACCTTTTGTCAACACCTGTCTCCATTGGGAACACACTCCACCCAGGAGTAACCCACTGTAAACACAAAACATCCCAGGGATGTAAACTCAGCAGCATTATGTTTTACAGGTAACTAGAAAGGTTACCATTTTGGGTATATCTACCATGCCTTCCATTATCAAGATCCCAAATGGTCATACTTGCCCCTAGTTTCTGCCTGGCTAAATTCAGGAGAGAACAGAAGGAGATTATACTCTACACCTCTGTGTACTAGAAAAAAAGGTAAAGTATCTGCATATCTTGGATCACATATGTGAAGTCTATGACTACATACGGGTGAGAAACACACAATGCATGTTCCTTAGTGCATCTAAGTCTAGAGATACCACTTATTCCTAATGAAAAGCATTCTTAATTGCATCTCCATCTACAGACGCCTGTGACTGCTCAAAAAGGCTGAATTTGTGACACACAATAAGTTTACCACATGTTTATAATTTTTTTTTTAATCTAGTAATTTCCTAGTGCCCCCAGTAAATTCATAACAGAATGACAAGTTTTGAAGGCTGTACAATTACTTTGACATTAAAAGGATCCTGTCTTCCTGCTTCTTACATGTGTTAAGATTATTTTTGTATATTGTGTTCTCAAAGAATACTGATCACAACAGATTGAAGAATACTATTTCCAGAAAGCACTCTGCAATGTATATAAGGATAGCAATCTCTTGGTTTCCCTGGTTACTTTCAATTTACATGACGCTGAATTAAGAACAAAAGAACTCATTTTTAGTCAGAATCCTTATTGGTTCCATCAAGAAAGAGATTTTTAGACAATATTAACCTCTGCATTTTTAAGGCTGACTAAAATAAACAAAGAAGAAATGAATTGTCAATATGATACATAGAAACTGAAATAAGAAAAAAGAATCAGTCATGCTCAGGAAAACTCTGGAGTTGATGTTAGGATCACATATCCAAGGTAGGAATGCATATACTATGTGCATGGAATTAGACTTACCCAGTGATCCTGACTCCTGTGGGCTGTAGAGAAAAAAATCCCCAGAAGACAGACAAATTCCTTTCGGAGCTGGCTAATATTCTTACACAATTGCAGCCTAATATATGGAACTAATTATAAAGTACAGTACTTTTACATACAGACAAAAGCTTACTATTTTTAGAGTGTGAGATTACGTTACAGACTTATGTGTGCAAATTGACAAATATATATAAAGGTATATTATGATTTTTTACCACATACAGCATCAAGCTTTTGTCTGTTATTTACAATGAGTCCCACCTCCTGCTCTACAGATTTCACAAGAACTGTTTACAATACAACCTACTGGAGCCAGGAAAAGCAGTACAACATAGCCGTAATACAACCAGTTAAAAAACTTCTCCGATTGAAAGTAAGCCTTGACACCAGTACTTATTTTGCCATCAACACAAAGTGACATCAATTCAAACAGGAAGTATTCTCCATTTTTGCCACTTTCATTGTTGCAATTTCATGAGCCCTTGTCTGGGAAACACTAAATATTACTGATATGTTTTATTCCATCATGACCTTCACACCAGTATGTAACAGTGTATTTAAGAGCTCACCCAGTATTAAGAATACAGAAGCATTACGGTAGTTTGGGAGGTAGGAAAAGAGGAATAGAGCTAATGGATGAGATGAGGGGTAGAAAGTTAGGCTGAAATTAGGGCAAAAGAAAACTGTGAAAGGCACAACATCAGAAATAAGAGGAGGAAGGGTAAAAAAATGGCAACCCTTGAGAAAGGAAAAAAGTGAGGTAAAGGAAAAGTATTACAGAAAATCTGTACTCTCAGATATTTAATATGTATAGTTGAGAACATAAATTAGCTCTTTAATGAAGTCCATAGAATACAGTAGTGAGTTTTGCTACTGAGAATTTGTTTCACCATGTAAAAATCAAATCTTGAGCCTTTTTTGTTATATTATCTCTCCTTGTTCCCTCAGAGGGTGGGGGGAATAAGCAAGAGATTGCATAGTTTGGTCCTGGGTGGGGCTGAACTACGACAAAAAGGAAAGAAACTGCTCTAGAATCCCAATTCCCTCTTCCCACTTCTCTCTATTAAGAGAGCTTTTCCGGTATGTGGCATGCAAACCATTAGAGAAATAAACATATAACTGCAATTCAACTTACTGCCTGAGGCAGTAAATAAAAATACACTGATAAAGGCATTTCACACACCAATATCCTCCTCTAGTCAAAGAAATCTCTTGTGAAATTTTAGGAGTGTTCATTACCAGTCTCACATTTTTAAAAGTCTGCAAAAACCAAAGCCAAAACACAAAGCTGCCCCACATATTAGAAAAACAAGGATTTGGATTTTCTTGTAAAATTATTCCTTGAATCTTTGCTAACATTGAATTGCAACTAGATAGTCTCCAGGCGTTAAAAGAAGAAACCAGTTCTGGAATAGAATCTTGATCTGGAAGACTGTGATAGAGTTCTCCTGATCAGGCCCTCTAGTGACCTATAGAACAGAAGTCTCTAAAAAAAAAACCTGTAAGCAACACTAGCACAGGAGTAATAACAAATACTCTACATCTGCATTATGTTGCGCAGTTGGTTGTTTTACGCAATTTTCTAATTAAAAATAAATTTTGCTTCAGTTAAAATAACATCACTGTTTTCACCATAAATTTGTCTCGCATTTACTCAATCGTCCGACAGTAAGTTAAAAACCTAAACAGAGGCAACTCAGACTGGAATCATGCACTCTATTTTTGAGATAATTGCAAGCAAAAAATTTGCAGATCTCAAGACTAGGAAGTTAATAGCCATGAAGCTGCAAAAGCATGTAAGGGAAGGTGCTATTGCCAAATATCAAGTTAAAACATTTCTTCCTTGGGAAAGGGCAAAGAGGGAAAACACAATCCAACACTTTAAAAAACTCCTTACTATCAAAAGAATCTAGCCTTTAAACCCAGTCATGCACAGTCTGACAGATCTTTTTTATTTGTTCTTATGTTCCCATTTCAAAAGGTTTTCTTTATTGCTTTAATGAACTTTATTGTTCTGACACTATATCCTGGTTTTATCAGGGATGGAGTTAATTTTCCACTCAGCAGCCAGTGTGTTCTGAATTTCATAGGTGAAGAATGTTGATAAATACCCTGATGATACAAGGAGTTGTTAATGAGACCAAGGACACTGTCCTGCTTTCCAAGTTTCCCTAACATGCAGATACAGGAAGCTGTGAGAAAGACAGACAGAATAATTGACCCAGACTGGCCAAAGACAGTATTCCATGCCATAAACGTCATGCTCAGTATATAAGTGGGGGTTGGCCAGGGCAGGGGCATTCTTTTTTTCCATCTCATCTCTTTCTCTTGCTTGCTGGTATTGTTGCCTCTGCCTTGCTGGCTCCCTTTCCCTCCTTTGCCTGCTGCTGCTGGGTTTCGTTTCCATGATCCATGCTTGGGACGGGCTGTATCAGTCATTGGGACACCGGGTGGTGAGAAATTGTGCACTGTTCATTTTGTATATTTTAGTATCCATATATTTTGTTGTTATTGTAGTTTTCCTTTGCTATTCTAGTAAACTGTCTTCATCTCAGCCCATGAGATTTCCTTTCTTCCCATTCTCTCCCCGATCCTGCTGAGGAGGGGGAGGGTGAGCGAGAAACTGTGTGGTGACGAGGGCTAGACCACAACACACTATCACAGAATGGCAAGAGAGAGATGTTTCAGTTAGCTAAATAACTGAAAATTTTGACTTCTGCAGAAACCAATATAGGATCTATAAATTTAATATCTTCCTGGATAGAATATAATGAATGTCCTGGGTTATAATGCTTGCAAAAAGTTATGAGGAAGTATGATTGATTTTAGTTCAGCTTTGAATCAAAACATTTCAAGTTTAAGACTTTTCTCTACATAATTCAGAGCTAAGTCTTCAGCTTACATTTGCAAGTCTTGGGCAAGCGTGCCAGTTAGGCTGTATTACATTCTGGCATGCATTCATCTCTTTTGCTCAAACAATTCCACTTTGAGTAAAACTGAGGAATAGTCATGAAAACAAAGTCAAGATCCATTCACCTCACTTCTTAGGTGAGCCTAAAGCACAGTGATTGTACATGTGAAAGCTTTTTTTCATCCAGCCCCCAGAGGACCAACACAGAACAGAACCTGTGGTTCCAACATCTGAGTGACAAGGTTATTTAATAAACCTCACCAGGCTGCAACAGTCATCTTCTCTTGATAAAACTTTCTGGTGAAGGTACAAAGCATTTCAGGCCAATGGAAATTACCTTTTCGCAGGGGACAGGGCGCACAGCTAATCTACTTCTGATAGAAATAATCCAATCTCAAGGTTTTTATCTGCAAATATTTATGAATAACTTACTTTATGACTGTCCTAGGAATAAAATGATTTGGCAAGAGATCCCTTCTTTTTTTATTTTAAAACAATGTTTCAACCTTCTCTTCACCCCTTCTCCCTTCCCCTTCAGCTCACATCAGTTTCAGTTTTGCGTTACTTGGCGTACAAAATACTGGAATTACTTTACTATTGATAAACTTTCTTGATGAACTCCCCATTTCAGTACATAAATAGATTTCATTTTAGAGATAGTAAACTGCCATTAACAGAGGTTTCCTGCAGTCAGCAATGACCATGCCATAATGGGCATGACCAACTGACTCATTTTGCAAAATCCAAATTCTCCGACACAGAAGCATCTTCATATTTGGAATGCTCTGCTCTTATAGATCTAATTCAATCACAGTGGTAAAAATGGTAACTCCCTTACGTCTTTGATATCTTTGGATGGGTGACATTCATGAAAGTCTCCTTCAACAGAAGGAAAAAAAAGTCCACATGTATTAATCAGTCACTGCATTTAAACAAACACGGCTCTTGGAGTTGTCACTCTGTTTACATTCACTGGATTTATTTTTATCTTCCCCTTCCAGCCCCAAAAAAGCAAGTCCAGCTATGATTCTTTATTATCATTGACGCCTTCTCTTTCTCAATACCAATTACTTCAGATGGTCACAGGCTATTGAATTGATTCAGAGAAACATAACTCATGGTACATCTGAGCAATAACATTCAATATCATAGCAAGTAGTAAAATATATTATAAATATCACAATTTAACTATGCGACAAAATTATTACACACAGATACTTAGCCAACACTTACCACAACTACCTCAAAATTAAGCTGATAAAAGTACAGACTAGACATTTAAATAAAAAATAATTTAAGTACTATATTATTAAGTAGTAAATTCATATATTGAAATGCCACTGAAAATCTCAGAACACAATGATTGTCTGAAATATGGCACACATTCCTTGAAGTTGCTCCTTTATTTACAGTCAGGAATTGTAATTTAAAGTCCTCCTCAAATAGATCTACCTCTAAAACCCTTGGTATTACATTCTGCTCAAGGGGAATTCTTTATGAGCCAGAACATTGCTACCAAAAACATTTTCTAAAAAACCAGAAGTACAATGACTTTGTGGGACGAAGGACAGTTCAAAACTGTATCACATTGTTTACAGTACCAGTTTAAAAGGTTTCTGAAAGCAATTAATCTCATGTTTAGGTAACAAAGTAATAGCTGCATTTAAAAAATGCAAGGAAATTATTTCTAGCTCTGAAAGGTATATTAAACAACTTACTCTTAACCTATTATGTTTTTCTTTCTAATTCACACTGCAAAGCATATCAGACACCTAGTATGAACTTGTCCCACTTACACTTCTACAAGTGATAAGTATAGTGAAGACTGTAGAGATGAGTTTTACCTGGAGATGAGAAAAGTGAAGTTTTGAAACACTTGAGAAAATAGCACCATCTCAAAGACATCCTCCTCATGTGCAAAATTCTGGTTTTTCAGAGATACTCCCTAAGAAAGATCAAGATACATAACGTTCAATTAACAACAAAATCTTGTGATTCCCCTGATAGGGCATTACAGAGTTGGTAGCAGTAGACTTCCAGACAGTACTGGTAGGAACTGCTGAACAAAATCTTATTTCAGACTGGTTTTACTCAACAAGTAGCCCCTCAATTTTCAGAAAAACTTTGAAAGCATATGAAATATATATTTTCAGAATTCTGATCACCTAATTTTAACAGCAAATTATATTATTTCATTGTATTTAAATTGTTTAGAAGTATATGACATTATATATATGATGTATTATATTATACGACACTATATGAGCAGAGTCCTACACGTTGGTCACAGATTTTAGAGTTTTCCTTGTTGGACTACATGCAAGGCTCAGGAATGTTATATTTAGAATGTAATTTTTTTTTTTTCTCCCTTTTGAAACAGAGGCTGAATTTAAAATCTTAGCTAAGAAGCCTAAAGAAAAAAGAGCTTCCTAGCAAAGAAATTTACAGGATTCTTTAGGGTCCAAGCATAGGTTAAGGCCTTCTCATCTCTGCTTGTAAATGGATGATATAAGTTGTCATGTAACTTAGTCTAGAAGGACCTTTATTAGGAGCTGAGGCCTTGTGCAAACACCTACAGACCAAAAAGTCTCTGGATCTAGTGCGATCATAAGTGTAGATTATACTTTTTTTGCCATAACAGTTACCTGCAAATGTACCATCACTGAATTCAGAAACTATGTATTCCAGTGAGAGGCTTTCCCAGAGGTATAATTTCTCAAAGGTTAACATGCAATTAAAGAAAAAAATTTATTATACTGGATAGAATTTTTACAAAGCAAACACACAATCTGTGTTTGAATTACTTTGGAATAGATATTTCTATTAAATCTCCAGTAAAGTACGTTCAATAAATCACAGCATTTGTAATTAGTTATTTCAACGAAGCATGCTCAGCATATCAAATATTCATGAACTGATGATACAAGGCAGAAATCTATGAAAATACAAGAGATAATTGAGTTTCTGTGTGATTAATCCATCATTGTTTTAGCAACAATAGCATTCCACATAATCTGTTCAACTTGTAAGTAATGTGTATGCTTTAACAGGCAAACAACAAGATTTAAGAAGCTGGACATGGATGAACAAGAAGCTCCTGGACCAACTTAAAAACAAAAAGGAAGCCTACAGAGGGTGGAAGTGAGGACAGGTAGCTCAGGAGGAATACAGAGAGCAGCCAGGGATCAGGTAAGGAAGGCTAAAGCCCTGACAGAATTAAATCTGGCCAGGGACGTCAAGGGCAACAAGAAAAGCTTCTTTAGGTACATCGAGGATAAAAAGACCAGGGAGAATGTGGGTCCTCTCCAGAAAGCAACAGGAGATCTGGTTACCCAGGACATGGAGAAGGCTGAGATACTCGGCAACGTTTTTTGCATCAGTCTTCACTGGTGAGAGCTCTAGCCACATTGCTCAAGTTGCAGAAGGCAAAAGCAGGGACCGAGAGAATGAAGAACTGTCCACTGCAGTAGAAGAGCAGGTCCAAGAACATCTAAGGAAACTGGAGGTGCACAAGTCCATGGGACCTGATAAGATGCATCTGTGGGTCCTGAGGGAACTGGTGTATGAAGTTGCCGAGCCGCTGTCCATCATATTTGAGAAGTTGTGGCAGTCTGTTGAGGTTCCTGCTGACTGGAAAAGAGGTAATATAACCTCCATTTTTAAAAAGGGAAACAAGAAAAACCTGTGGAACTACAGGCCGGTCAGCCTCACCTCTGTGCCTGGCAAGGTCATGGAGCAGATCCTCCTGGAAACCGTGCTAAGGCACATACAAAATAAGGAGGTGACTGGTGACAGCCAATATGGCTTCACTAAGGGCAAATCATGCCTAACCAATTTGGTGGCATCGTGTTATATGGTTACAGCATTGATGGATAAGGGATGAGCAACTGATGTCATCTACATAGACCTGTGCAAAGCATTTGACACTGTCCTGTATGACATCCTTGTCTCTAAACCGGAAAGACACGGATTTGATGGATGGGCCACTCGGTGGATAAAGAACTGTCTGGATGTAAGCACTCAAAGAGTTGTGGTCAACAGCTCAACGTCCACGTGAAGACTAGTGACAAGTGGGGTTCCCTGTGGTCTAAAGTGGGCGCTTCCCATTTTTTCACATGCTTCCCACTCATCAAACATAATAGTTAAAAGTGAAATTTGGAAGATCAAGGCAGTTAGTTCATCCTTATGCAACTGTTCTGCTCCAGATGTTTGCTTTGATAAACAATCCAAATAACCATGGTATATGGTTTTAAGCACTAAGTGTGTAAGAAAATAAGATCAATGCACAATCTGTCAGTTTAAGTGGAACCAATTGGAATCTCTGCACACAAAATACTTCAAGAGGCATAAGCTAGTTTTATTTTTCATAATTAGTGGCTAGGGTCAACTTTCTATGAGAGATAGTAGAGGGGGTTCCAGATTGAACACTTTTTTCATCTTAGACATGAAAAAAACGTACAACTAGGAGAAGAATAGCTCTCCTTACCCATTCTGATACAATAATTTATATTCCATAGTGAGTCAGCAATAATAGTGATAGAAGTGTTATAATAAAAACATGCTACCTAAATATTGCTATTTGTACTTACTAAAAGCAGTATCACCGTTGCTTGAGCTCAATAATTTATGTAACATCAACTAAACCAAAAACCCCCACATCTAAAATCAGCCACAGTAAAACTAAAAACTATCAAAGTTTTGAAATGCTCTGGAGTTAGGCAAATTCCATATCACATTCATCTGCTTATAAAGAGACCCTCAGCTCTGTTCCCAAGTAGCTCATCTCCAGTTCTGAACACTGATCACAAGTCAATTTGTAAATGCTGCACTGTTCCAACAAAATAAAGGTTTCTGCATACATCTTGCACCACAATGCATATACAAGGGTTAAAGAAAAACTTGAATTCTTTCATTTTATATTTAATATTTGCTTTGATTACAGATGAAATAATAAATCAACCCCTGCACATCCACTAGACTGAAAAATGACAGGCAAATACCATAGATCAACACTGTCCTCAGTGAATATTTAGTTACAGTGAGATACTCACAGGTACCTGGGATACGCTTGACTTACTGAAAAAGTTGTTGAGATTCTCTTCAGAAGTAGTCAGAGACGCTACCATAGCAGGGAAAGGGGATTCCTCCCCTCCACCCCCAGCCATTCATTATTAACCGTTCAGATGTGATTGCAGTTAAAATTCACATGGATTTTCAGTTTTCTAATTAATACACCAGAACATTCTAGTGACAACTGGAAAGTACATAGGTATTTATTAACCTACTTAAATCATACTTCATGGCTCTATGCTGTGCTTAATACTATTAATATCCTTATAAACTCTTTCGCACCCTACCACTCCAAATTTCCCCAATTCCATCCTGATAATGGCATTTTTTCCCTGCTGCAAGCAATTCCCAGTAAAAGTCTAAGTCTCAGTCTCTCTTATCCCTTCATCTTTTTCAGATCAGAGGTCAAGTGGCCTCCCAAGAGATACTTAGCTGGTCTATCAATCTAAGTATGTGCTTTGTACAATAAAATATTTGAATTTCACAGCTTTTACTGCACATTTTCTTTATCAGATTTCCCAGGTTTTTTAATTTGAATTTTTGCCTGAACTTTTCACTTGTAGTATTCCCCAAATCCCAGCATTTGGCGGGGGGGGAGGGGAGGGTGCGGGGAGGGAAGTAATCTCTTTCCTGTAGCAAGATTATTTAGCTCTTCTAACTATCTTCTACACTGCATCACTTTTTCACTGTTGTTTGAAACTCTCTGAACAGAAAATCAGCTTTGTAGTTTTGCCTTAGTATCTTCAGTTTCTGAAGCTGTCATTGGTACTTAGTGTCAACATAAGTAATGCAGTTTAGTATTTGAGAGCATGTCTTTCTAACAGCTGGATGTATCCCAGCGTTACCGTTTACTGTTGGTCACAAAGCTTTCCTCATTTGGAGAGTCTTGCTGGTTGCCTTTCCCTGCCCAATCTTATGACAATACTGTTTGACAACATGAGAAACACTATGCTACTTTGTATGGATTTATAAAGCCAATTTCTGCCTATGGAGACTAACTTCATTTTTATTATAGGTAGCATAACTGACTGTTCTTCATCACCAGCAGAAGCATTTACCTGGCTCGATACAAGCAGTGCTTTTAATGCTGCATAGGCTTTTTAGTGCACAGTGATGCTTTTCAACAGTAAACATGACATCTTCTCTGCATTCTTTCTGTGAAAATTGATTGTATTGCCCTGTGTCAAACCACACATTTAGAAGTGCAATATCTAAATACATTTTAATGGCTCTACCTTCTACCTGCTCACTTGGTCGCTATAAATATTCCCAAATAATTTCTCTCTGAAGAAAAGGGCCTCCTAGCATCCTTCTCAATACACTATTAATTTTCTTAGCTTTCCCAGTTCTGAATCAGCATTCAGTTTTGAAGCACTTATTACACATTTAAAATACAAGTTACATGCACAACACTTGGTCTCTACTCTGTTTTACTTACAGATCCATCAGAGGAAGACTTCACAACACAGCCACTATCAGTGCTGCTTCTGATTTTATTATTATTTTTTAATACCAAGCACTTTATTTGTTTAAGTATCTTAAATCAAGTTTCCTGTTGTCAGGAAATAACTCTTCTGGGTCATCTTCTTTGATCATGTTACTTCATGAAGTGATGTTTCAAAATAGATTTTTAACTCCAAACCTATAATACACATAATACTACAAAGTGCAAAATTTAGATGGTTGCTTAAAGAAATAATGTGAAAGGAATTTAAAATAATTCTTTATTTCAAAACTGAAACAATCATATATAAAGACAATATTATATGATTAACATCTTTAACATCTTTAGTAAATACTTAAACTGGACCTCTCTACTAAGAAAGGATTATTGGTTTAAATTTCCTATTCCTTAAACAGGATTTGAGAGTCTTTATAGACATATTACTGCATGCATAAATGCAAACACCTTATGGTTAACATGTACAAATATATCCTGACTACCAGTATTGACAGGTCATTGGACAACTTAAAAAAAACAAACCTAAATCGGATTTCATAGGCAGACTGCTTCCTTCTAATAACTGGCCTTTCTGGTTGAGAGGCCAGACTCTTGATCATACTCCTTCATCAATATCAAATAAGCCTATTAGTTAAAGATGATGCACAATTCCAAGTAAAGCTGTGCCTGAAGCGAGGCCTGGCCTTGTACATATCTAGGAAAAATCGTGGTTTTATGTTTGAAGGTTCTCAAAAAGTCAGATCTTTGCCTCTGAAATGCAACTGTCAGTGACTGCTAGTAGAAAGGTGAAAAAAATTAAGCTTGTGCTATGTTTTACATAATAAAATTGCACAATACAAATATGTGCATAACTGATTATGTTACATATATCAAAATATATCAAATTACACATGCACAGGTAAATTTTTCAAAAGGGTGACCTTCTATAATTTCTTATGCATTCTAGAACAGTGGTAAAATACATTTAACATTTAAAATTCAGATGGTTACAGTTATAAAGCTGCTGACTCATAATATCTGAAAATGTAATAGCAAGTAGGATCTTAACTTGATGCATGATTTACTGAGTCTTTATAACTTCTATAAATTATTAAATTAACTCAGCTACTTAGATGCACTTGTACAGAATTTCTCAGATGTGAGCAATTAATATTACTTGTATCTAGCCTACTTTCACATTTTTAATTCAACCATCATGTTTCATTAAAACATATCGAAGCTCCTCCATTGTTCTCGAAATCCCAGGGGGGTTGGGAGGAGCGGGACAAAACAGCAAATGTATCATTGTATTTGTTTTGCAGGGAGATGAACTGTAATCTAGAATCCAGTCTAATGAGGATCAACTGTCTCTAATATAAGGCCAAATTCTGCAAAGCACACCTGTATGACCCTGGCTCAGCTTCAACACAAAAGACCACTGCTGAATTGACACAAAAAAAGCATATAAGCTAAATACTTGAAAGATATTTTAGTAAGTAGAAACAAACAACAAAAACTTTTGAGTTGGCAGTAGTTTTTAACTCAAGAGAAAAACACAGACATGAAGAGGCATAAAAACTTCAGAGGGAAAACAAAATTAGTTAGAAGGTAGTAGTTCAAAAAGATCAAGAATCACAACATTCCAACAAGCAACACAAGCTGACACCTTTCCATCTGACTGATGACTTCCTGGCCAGCAGTGACACAAAGGTGACTCCATCAAGGATGGTGAACATAATACTTAGTCTGTATTAGTTCCAGCTACTTACTTTCTGTATTCGCAAGTAAATAGCTCTTCTCTATGCAATCAACATCTTATCTTCTACTCGTTACGACCATTACTTACTATTCCTTGACTTTTCTTCCCCAAACTAACAAAATCAGACTGATAATTCTTTGAGTCCCAAGTGGAACATGTTCAAGATCTGGTGCTTTGTTATTCCTGAGGGTTCTGACTGCCTTCTGAATTTCATCACATTCTAGTTCTTCACACCCAATTCAGTTGTCTAGAAAATAGCTGTCTATCTCTACTCATTTCACCATTAAGACTCTCACTACACTACTTTGTCAAACTTTCCATAATTACATTCTTGGTAACGATTTTGGATTCTCAGCTCATTTACTTTTTCACACATTCATATCTCTGCCTCACATGTTCCTTAAGGATTCAATCCTATGATCAATTATCATCCCAGTGTTTTATACTCTTCTCAAAGAAAGATACGCTGGATGTATTAATACTATTTCCATTTGTATTATGTGTGGTTAATAAGTCATGCATAGAAACTAAACAGAAGGCTCAATGTAGTAAAGGGACTTAGATTTATGCATGAAATTACCAGTTGAGAAAAATTCTCTTTTTATGCATCTGACCCTCATTCACCATACAGAAGCAATTTACTAGTAGTCTAGTAAAACAACCAAATTGTCACCTAAGGAAACCCTTACCAGTTAGGTGTGTGGGGGGAGGAAGGGTTTGGAATGAGGTTTTTTTTGTTAGTTTTGGAGGGGGGTGGGGGGAAGTATTTTTGTTTTGTTTTATAGTGGGCCCAATACTCTGTAGGGTAGCATGTAAAATTCCATTCTAAAAACACATTAGGGATACATAATCTTTTCAAAGAGGAAGAATATGAATGTAGAGAACACAGGCTGCCCACAAGCTACAATGCTGTTGTACAGTACAGTCCAAGCACCCAAGATGTGCAAAGAGTTCCCAGCTACGTGCATTTTATACCTTTAGAACTCTAGTTGCAAAAGAGAAAAAACATCTGAACTTCATTTTTTTTGCAAGTAGATTATGCATTCCCTGCCCACTTACATCACAAAGGCCTTTGACAACAATTTAACACACTTAGTTTTGAATTTTCTTGCTAAGTAGTTTTCCTCCATTTACCTTACTCTGATTTCAGTGCAAGGTTTCTTCACAGTATCTGATTCTACTCCCATGAAAATGCACCATTTCACAAGGGCTCCAAAAACAGTTATGCTCCGGAACATTTCTACAAAGTACCCACAGGGTAGCATTAATATTGTCTGAGACCTTGTAAAGATCTTCTCACTTCAGAAAAAAAACTCAATCATATGTTAATGTAAAGAGGAATATACCTGGCTCTTGATGGTCCACCCAAAACACCTTCAGCTGTAGTTCTGATTTGCTTCATCTTCTCTATTAAGCCACATGAACATAATTTTTTGTATTGTATTTTATCTTCACAGTATTAAATCAACCTATGGACAACTGTGAATGTGTATTATCTGCACTCCACATCAGTCTTCAATTTCCTTATGCAATATTCAAACCATCTTTTGTTCTTCATACTTCAAGATATTCTCATAGTCCCTCTGTGATTCCTACCTACTGCATCTCTGAACATTCTCCCAGCAGGTATCAACACACTCGTAAGATTTACAGAGTCTTCTAAAGCCTGAGACCTCTTCTTTGTTAACAGATACTCCTTATCTGTATTTTAAATTCCTCAGATATCTGTAACTGAGTTTTTTCAGCTGATTTTTTTATTGTGACATGGCTCCTTCTCACCCCTAGTCTCACAGGACAGGGGGCTCAGCCACAATCAGCTCTTCTTGATTCTCCAACAAAGCTGGATGGCACTGTTCAGGGGTATATCTTGAACAACTGGTAAACTGCATTTCATGTGACTGCTGTTAATGTTATTCCATGTTAAGTGATTTCCAAACATTTTTTTTCTTTCCTATTGCCTCAGATAGAGAAGAAAATCTGATAAACAACAAAAGTGCCTGAACAGAAGGCTACATTTTGTTACAGCTATATATAGAGAGACTTTGAGGAAGCGGTATGATTTCCTGTGCTTAAACACTGCTCCTGCTCTGTTTGTACAATTCCAAATCCTTCAGGCCAGTCAGAAATTGGTCTGAGAGCCTGCATGGCTCATCAGCGTCCCCTGCCCAAAAGCTGAAGGCTGACCAGCCCAACCTCCTACTTTTTGCAATAAACTGTATCTGAGCTACAATTCAAACTCCCTCCAGCCTTCTAACAAATCTGAGAAGCAGCTGTTAGCCACATGTATATAACTGGACACCCTAACTAGACACGACATAGTTATATCTGATGATATCTTTAAGTTTAGTCAACCTATTGAGCACAGTTCTAGTATTATCTAAACAAATGTAGTAGGTGTACCCCATATTCTGTAAATAGGTGCGATTACTTGCACAATATTTTCTTGTGAACAATTCTCACAGCCATATAATTGACTATAATGCATGCTTTGATAATGTGTTGCAGTCATGTCTTGCAGCATATTCATGTCAACAGCATTCCTGAACATACACAGGGAACATTATAGCATGAGAAGCACCTGTAGCTATCATCCCTCTATTCTTTTCAGCTCTCCACAAGATAGCTTTCTATAGTTGTTCAGTCACTGGCTGAAGCACAGGAGGCTTTTCTTTAACAGCTAAAATGGGACCAGGAGCATGAGATGATTTTAAGCTTATTTTGCAGCAAAGCATAAACACATTGCAAAGTTTCACTTCTATTCCCCTGGTCTATGGTACTTGGGCTTCATTTGTAAGATGTTTCCTTTACTGAAAAGATGGACAAAGTAAACTCTCTCATACTCCCGCTTGGTGATTCATACTATCATTTGGTATTTATAAATCTGATTTTAGTTCTATAAATAATTTTAATTTTTTTTTTTTTTTTAAAAAAAAGGTATGCTGAAACAAAAATATAATGAAGGCAAATGACCAGGGAAAGGATAATTGGATTTTTCTCAGGCTATGCTAATCTGTAAACTATAAATGCTGTCTGGTTACACTTGAATACCACTAATTTGCATGTAGCTGAGAGCACTGGCATGAGCCACTAACATATTAGATCACGACACTTGACACTAAATGCTCTTTCAGACATCTAGCAGTGCATACTAGAATTAGTTCATGTGGCACACTTAAGACACATAAAAATACTCTTTTTCTACGCCTATAAATCAGAGGAGATTATTTCTAATACAGTTTAAAAAAAAAAATCAAGCATGCAAGTATTTGATCAAGTGGTTCTAGTAAGCACAGGCTAACTACAAGCTATATATGCAATAGCTGTTTATGCCTTGCTTGGCGAAAACAATCATTCAGACATTGGTATTCAGACAGTAAAGTGCTTGTCAAGATCAAAATGCTAATCATTGCTTGCTGAGAAATTCAGTTGTTCCCAGCTGTAGTGAAAGCAACATGCAGCTAGAAGCAGCTGCAGCATATTATCACTATCTAGTCTTAGCTGAAGCAGGATTCCTATGCATGCGTATCAATGAATGGTCACCAATGAGTCCCAGAAAATTTACAGAGCATGAGACTACAATACAATGCTTGTATTGAACATTCAAAAACATTATTTTCAATAATGCTTCTTTCTTTGAACAAAGGATTTGCTCATTGAATCCACAGCAAGTCATGTGTTATTCAATTATATTAACACATTATATTAAGTCATACATACATAAATTTTCACATCTATTTTTCCTTATAATACAATTTCTGCCAAAAAAAATCTACATTTTTTAAATTGCTGAGTATTATCTTGCTTACATATTTTGAAAAAGAGCAAAGTTTAAGGATTAAATGAATATGATAAAAGGACAAGGTTGTACACAGGCACTGTTTCAGATTTAGCCTGCAATCAGATTTATGTGCAAGGATCCTTGTGTCAGGCCCACTGGTTTTAATAGTTTCACATCAGCACTAGAATCTATTCAGAGGGACTTGATTTTAGAATTAGAGCCTAGATCATCAGTGCATGCTAAAAACAAACTGCCACATACACACTGCAGCTAGAACAGAGGTTCTGTACATTGTTACGTAATTACAGGTTATGCCTTTAACTATACTACATCATTCTGTCCTGATCCTGGCAACTCATCAGAAACCAACTGCATGCTACAAAAACATAATAAAAGTAATTTAATTCTTAAAAAGCCTTTATAAGAGATCACTTTGCAATGCACAATAAAATATTTAACTAAATAGTCTGTCTCATTATACAGCTAACTAGACCTACCAAAGATAGTACTTCCACCAAACTTTCCTTCTCCAAGTAGCTCAGCAGCTGGCTGTGAGAATTGCAGCGGTTATGTATGCTCATTCTCTAATCACAGGGAAGAGCTTGCCTTTGTTTGGAATGCATCATAAACACAGTCTCTGCAAAATACATAATCCTGTATTGAGAACTAGCTTTAAAAAAAAAAAACAAACAAAAAATAAATAACAAACAACAACAACAAAACTATATAGAAAGATTCCTTGCAGGCCAAACTCTCAGGGGTGTAATGATAATGCTTAGTTTGGTCCTAGCTTCTCCAGGCACAAAAAATGACATCTTCTCTCTGGACACTCTTGATCTTCACATTTAATCCTCTTAATCTTCTAGTATTTTGATCTACTTTTGTCTTCCTATGTTATCCTCTTCTCTTGTAACACATCTGATTCCAAGACTGTGGCTGTTAGCCTGCTGATTTAGCTGACTGAGTTTTCTATGATCCTTCAGTGAAACAGCAATAACACTGGATACACTACAAATGTTTCTAACTTTCCATAGTCTGTATTCTTTCATATTTTGAGAACTTTTCACATTGTGCTATAACATACTGCAATCATGACAATAATCGTATATACAGAAGACAAACTACTGATAGCTACAGTGGAAACCAAAGCCTGAAAATATAAACATTTCTGTTCTTCCAAGATTAAAATACCACTGACATCAGAATACCATAACAGGCACAGACACAGGGCTTTGGAGTCCAAAGTTCAATTTCCGGCTCTACAGTTCACCTCAATGACTCTGACAAGTCACTCCACTTGTGTTTCTTACTATTCTTTGTGAAATTAGGATAATCACAGCACTTTAAGATCTATAGAGGAATATTGCTATGTAAAAGACAAGGGATATAAAGCTGGTTATTACTATTAATAGCACAGAAACCTGTATCAACCTCTATCCAACTTCTGCTAAAACCAAAACAATATAAAGGAAATCATTGCTATATATTTGCAAACATTAAGTTATTACATTTCTAGACAGCCATTACAATTACATAATTAAAGTGATCAGGAACATATCTGATGACTGGTACTACTGCCACAGTATTCTTACATGCATGTCTTTTTTTCCCCCCTCTATTTTCTCATTTGAAATTTTAAGTACAACAGCTTTGTAATCCACTCAGTTTCCAGGAATATTGTACTCACCTACTTGGTTGCTTAATATCAAGAACTACTATTTTATGCTTTAAGCTGCCCTGATATTCTGACAGATTTTATGACATGCTTATTAATTCCTGGCAATAAATAGCTTCTTTGGGACAGTTTTTTATCCAAAGATTCTAGAAGGATTGGAAATGCATTTAGACAAATACTGAAGCTAGTTCTACCTTTCATGAATAGAAAAACTAAAGTAAAAATATTAAATAAATTAATTTTTAAAATATTAATTGTATCCATATAAAATTCTGGAATTACAAGAACATACAGCATTAAATGTGCAAAAATCAAATGAATTTCAATTTTGTTATTAAAAACAGAACTTTTACTTTGGGGCTGTACGACTGTTTGCCCATTACCTCTCCCTTTTCAAACATGAAAAGCTGGAGGAAATTATGGGACTGAGATGAAGCAGCCTGGAGGTTCAGGCTGTTTATATTTCTTTGATATGACTTTTCTGGTACAGACAGAAATAAAACCTATACCTCTGTATATCAAGGCCTCAAGAATTCAACTGTGTATTTTGGGTAGTACCTGATACATAAGTTCCAGTGAACTCAGCTGAGTAGCAGCATTCAGAGGTACTCCTCTGTCCAGCACTATATGCTTATTTATTATTTTATATACCATGTTCCACCAATCTATTTAAAGACTTTACAGTTGCAAACAAATTTAAGGCAAATCTGTATATGAAAACCTCTAAAGATCAAGTTCTTAACTTCATTAAAACTTGAATGTAATTTATCATTATGAATGTTTAGTTATCTGCATTAAAGTGTTTTAATGCCATATATTCAACCACTAATTTTTGAATGTAAGTTTCAAAACTCCTACTGCAGAGGAGAATCTTATTTTTGCACATCTTGCAAGAAATCTCTCTAAATTAATTCACTATATGCATTTAGTAATACACACTAAATAGATGCTTTGTATTTACCCCAATGGGTCTCACTGACCCTATGATTTCTTGAGCATTATATTTTCCATATGGATCCCATAATGAAACAAGTAGTAAGATCCCTAGGAAAGTCCAAATATCAGCTATTACACCCATAAAATACATGTCTAGTACATATGATTGAAATAAAGATCATTCTAATGCAATTTCTGAGGACAGTATCAAGTATATTTTCAAAACCAGTATTGTATTTTCTCGGGCATTGTACATAAAATTTAAAGACTAAACCCAACATGTTATTCTGGCAACAAGCAATTTTTTGAATAATCATATCCTGAGCACGTTTCTGGAGATACCTGTAGAGTAGTAAGTTACAGCAGAATTGCTCTGTGTCAATTACTACAAAATTTAGAACTCACTCTGTGAAGGTGAAATCACTTGTTTTCCACCTCCTGTTTACACAGAGATGCATCCATTATTTTTTTTTCTTTAATTTTAAGTTAACACAGTCATCTCACTGTTTTAGAACAGTGAAACACTTATGGCAAAGCCAAGAAGCTATTCTAACAAACAGGTTTTAAACTCAACTTGAATGCAACTTTTGACACTGCAGAGTTTCAGACTGTGCAAACCACCAGTTCCGTTAACTTCAGGCAAAGTGCTACTTTAGTACTGGAGATTTCCCAAATGCCACTGCAAAGCAGTAAGACAGAGTTTGTCTATAGTCTTCATCTGGAGTGTAAATAAGCAATACTATTCACAGACTTGAGAACATTAGAGCCATAGGCTCGATGAGAACTTACCTCAAGAATCACCAATTGCCTTCTGTCTTGTAAGGCAATTAAGATGTATGACACTGAATCTACTTCTAAGAAATAGCACGAGATTTGCAACCATCATATTGAAATTATAGACAAGATCCTTCCCTGCACCCCAGCCACTTGTGTCTAGAACAAAACCAGCACTCGGTAAGATAAATAAAACCCTCAGACGGTTGATACAAATGCTTCTTTCTCTCTCTCTTTCAAACATTTTGCTGCTGAAATACCAGTAAAAAGTAGTTGTGGCTCCATAACCACTCATTTTTTAAGTGTTCTTTATATATGACTGACTCATATAATGTAAATTCTCTTCCAAAACGATGCAAAGAGACAGGACCCTGTTACACACAGCTGCATTAGGATCAGCAGAGAGAAGTGAAATATAAGCAGTCTGATTCTTTGTTGTAAAGTGAAAATTTTGGCCACTTCTATTTGCCAGAATTAAACCCCAGGTTCTAAAAGTCTTAAGTGTACGCAAAATATCTTTAACTGTAGGGAAAAAGTGTAAGGCTGTCATCAGCTAGTGACCCTAAAAGACTGAAATACAACATCTACCGAAGGGTAGATGTTCTCTCCATATACTTTCCACTTCACAAATATGCCTTTACAGCTCACTCACAGAAAAGCACTTCCAGAAAGAAAGTTGTAGCTATACAAAAACAAGGTAACAGTAGCAATTGTCAGAGTTCAGGAATTTGCAACTTAAACAGACTCGTAACAAAGGCAAACACTATTTGCCTTTGTTGCAGGGTTAGAAATTCAAGGAAAACTAAACACCTTTCTGCAAATAAAAGATAAAGTGCAATATTGGTTTATACTGTGCAGATGTTTGTATCAAGATGTGTTTAAACTGTAGATGTTAAAAAAAGAAGAGGCACCTAGCTTCCAACAGAATAAACAGACAAGTAGTCAAATACTTGTTAAATACAGTGCTAACTTTGCAAAAAAGTGAAAGAAAAATAACCTCCACATTTTAATAACACGCATTTCATTGAAAAACTTTATCAGAAGGCAATTTTTTCCATTCACAAATAGCCATGTGGTGCGGTCAGCACGCTGGAGGGAAGGGATGCCATCCAGAGGGACCTGGACAGACTGGAGAGGTTGGCCAATGCAAACCTCATGAAGTTCAACCAGGTCAAGTGCAAGGCCCTGCACGTGGGTCGGGGCAATCTCAAACACAAATACAGGCTGGGTGGAGAATGGATTGAGAGCAGCCCTGAGCAGAACAATTTCAGGGTGTTGGTTGAAGCTCAACACGAGCCAGCAAACGTGCATTTGCAGCCCAGAAAAGAAGCATGGGCTGCAGCAAAAGAAGCATGGCCAGCAGGTCAAGGGAGGTGATTCTCCCCCTCTACTCTGCTCTCATGAGACCTCACCTGCAGTACTGCATCCAGCACTGGAGCCCCCAACATAAGAAGGCAACCTGTTGGAGAGGGTCCAGAGGAGGGCCATGAAGATGGTCAGACGGCTGGAGCACCTCTCCTGTGAGGACAGGCTGAGAGAGTTGGAGCTGTTCAGCCTGGAGAAGAAAAGGCTCCGGGGAAGCCTTATTGTGGCCTTCCAGTACCTAAAGGAGGCCTACAAGAAAGCTGGAGAGGGACTTCTGACAAGGGCATGTAGTGATAGGACAAGGGGTAATGGCTTTAAACTGAAAGAAGGTAGGTTTAGATTAGGCATAAGGAAGAAATTATTTACTGTCAGAGTGGTGAGGTACTGGAACAGGTTGCCCAGAGAAGTTGTTGATGCCCCATTCCTGGAAGTGTTCAAGGCCAGATTGGATAGGGCCAGCTCATATTCAGCCAGCTATTGACCAATACTACCAGGTCCTTTTCCATCAGGTGGCTTTCCAGTCACTCTTCCCCAAGCCTGTAGCATTGCACGGGGTTGTTGTGAGCCAAGTGCAGGACTTTGCACTTGACCTTGTTGAACCTCATACAACTGGCCTCATCCCATTGATTCAGCCTGTCCAGATCCCTCTGTAGAGCCTTCCTACCCTCCAGCAGATCAACACTCCCACCCAGCTCGGTGTCATTTGCAAACTTACTGAGGGTGCACTCTATCCCCTCATCCCAATCATTGCTAAAGATATCTATCAGAACTGGATCCAGCACCGAGCCCTGGGAAACACCACTTGTGACTGGCCACGAACTGGATTTAACTCTTAGGGTCCAGCCAGTCAGTCAGTTTTTTACCCAAAGAGTATGCCTATCCAAGCTGGTCCAAGATGACCTTAAAGATGACCTTTAAGGTCCCTTCCAACCCAAACCATTCTATGATTCTTTATAGCCATAAGAAGCATAGTATCCACTCAAAACCAGGCAGACAGCAGTTAATACAAAAAAAAAAAAAATAGTGAAAACATATAAAGAACAGCATTGTTAAGAACTATGATGAAACTGCTATACTGAAAGACACACTTGATCAGTCTAGGATCCAGAATGTCACATTCAGTTCTCCTGGCATAGCACAAGCTTTCTCCATAATTTTATAGAAATAATCTGGCACCATGTTTTTCAGTTTTTCATTGCTTTAAGGCTTTTTAGTCTTTAATATACAGATAACAGACCTCAGGATATAGTTTCAGGCAACAGCCAAATCAATGATTATTCAATTCCAAATGATGCAAATGTATTCCATCACTGTATTCTACCATCACATCCTGTGCCTCAGGACCAACACTCCTCTGACTTCATGGTGTAGCAGTTGACAAGATAAGTTAGCACAATACCTAATTATATTTCTACTGAGTTTAGTCCCTATCATCTCAACCCTTTCAGGTGGCTCACCACAAGGTTAGATGAGCACAGAGGGTGGCACAAAGGAAACACTGGAGATAACAAACAGGGCACTAATCAAGTCAGCTGTATTGCTAAGCTGAACCTGAAGCACATAGCTTCCACTCAACCTGATAGCAGAGAGTGCAAATCTGTAAGATTTTAATTAACTGAACATTAAAATATATATATATAGTGCTATGTGTTTGTGTGCATGCATAGATAATATTAGTTCCTGTAAATGGAACCAGACTGATGAATACATTGCATGGTTCAGGACTTTTAGCCTAACCTACCTGCAGAACCTTTCAGATTTTCAAGAGCTTAAAGACAAATGCAGCTTGAAGGAGAGTCAAACTGGTCCTTAGGTGCATAGATTCACTACTGCTCTTATTCATCTCAGTTATAAGGACCCAATCTAAAGCTACACCGTGTGCAGTGAATTATCACCTTGAAGTAGCCCCCTGCTTTTTATACCCAAAACATGAAAAGAAGCCGTCTTACAAAGTGTCGATTGAAGATACAATTTTGCCATTTTTCAGCATTGTAATCCAGGTTTGCTTGTTATAAACACAGACACCCACAGCTGTTAAACCTGCTTGGATGCAATTCCAGTGGAACCTAGTGGGATATACACATTAATAACGCCCTGAAATATTTTTTAATTCAGAAAATGTGCTATTCTGTACCACACACTTCCATTTACGTCACAGCACCATGTATCCTGCGCTCACCGTTAAGTCGTCTTTATCAGAAACTGTATCATATGCCTCTCAGACTTAAGCCATAGATTTAGACACATTGTAATTGCAAGTAGATTCATATGCACATCAGATGACTGGTACTTTCTGAAAGCTCATTTATTTGCAGTTCCTCAACTTCTCTTAAAAAAAAAAAGTGAAGTGGATGACTGAATGCAAGCTAGTAATGTTCTTTGCAACTTCTCATTCTTCATTAGACACCAAAGGCTCTTGCATCTAAAGAACTGCTTATAATGTTTTGGTTTTCTAACATTCTTACTGCTCCGCGGTAAAAAAAAAAAAAAAAAATTCCAAGTAAATAAAGATCACTATAACAAAGTTATATGTAAACATGCAACACAGCTACCCTAAAAATAAGGACAAGTCAGCTTGAGCTGCCTAGTCCTCCTTCGTGTGCTGTTAAGCAGTCACTGAAAGCCAACCTAGATTTAATGTAACATCAGTAAAAAGAATTAAAAAAAAAAAAACAAAAAAAAACCAAAAAAACCCAACACACAAAGCCAAACCAACAGGGAATGGGGGAGAGTGAGTTCCTATTGCAGTACTATGATTTGAACCTATTAGCAGTAAAACATAGGTACACATCACAGTTCAATATTAATTGCGTTTTTATGCATTTACAAGCACATATCTTTAGAGAAAAGACACACACAGATACTGGTTCAAATTCAACAAGATTTTCCAACATGACTCATCTCTTCTTTCTTAATATTCCAAGAATTAACTAATCTATGAATTATCTTATAAACATCATGCTTTAAACTAGCAAGTTATTCACAAGATACATTACTTTATGCACATAGACATTACCATGAAAGTAAAAAATAATAAAAATATAATATTTTGCACACTGTGCCTCAGTTCCCCCAAGTCTGTATTTTCTTTTTTTAACTGTGTTCTTTGTCTCCTATTTTTACTATAACTTTTTCAGATCGCTGCCACGTGAAACACGGAACAAGTATTTTTAATAGAGGTATGCACAGAAATTTGTGTGTATATACACACACACACACGTATGTGGGCGCATGCATTTATATAAGTGTGGGAAAAGTTATTTCCTTTTCTCTTGAGAAAATGAATAGTGTTTTTATATTTTCCAACTGGCATTGAAGAGAGAAGCATAGAAAAAGGAGAGAAAAACAAAAATCAAATCACTGGCAGACAATCTGGCAGATCTATGCCAAACATGGGTTTGAGCAGATGAACTCCATGTGCTTCTCACCTTATGACAATATTTATACATAATTTTTTCATAAGCCTTATTTTTGCCCCACCATTCCATGTAAAATTCACATTTATTCATGTGTTGGAATATACCACTGCAATAAAAGTGTTTGAAAAATTCTGAGTGGGATTACTATTCTGCATTGATTCTTGTTCATGTTAGATTGTGCCAATGTTATGGAACACTGAATATATTTACTGTGACAAGTGATCTAGTCACAAAGATAAATCTCTAGGGAATGATGATTTTGCCCATCTGTCCAGAACTAGAAACTAGACTGCATGCTTATGCCACAATATTTCATTTTCCATGTGTTAGTCTGAGCATGTTAAAGCTGAATATCTATCACATGCCACAGAAAAAAAAAATGGCATGCTGTTCAGAGAATTTCAAAGTTACAGATAAGGAAAACATGCAATAGAGCTGCAATCGACACACAACTCTTGTTATAATTTATTGCCAAAATCGTTCAGTATACTTTAAGTGAAAAGACTCAACAAGGATACTGAATAATAAACTTCGATGTAAACATAGGTGTTTTACTGTTCTGCAAACAAAAAGTAGCAGCTTTTTAATTACAATTAATATTTACAGATTTGTAATATATTTCAGTTGGAATTCAGCTCAACCTGAGTTGAAGACAGTTCTCTTTATGAATATTCTGCGTATTTCCAGTTAGAACATTTGAGGTAATTTTTTTTTTTTTTTTTTTTTTTTTTTTTTTTTTTTTTTTTTTTTACGAACCCAGCCTGCTTAACCAATGAGCATCTAACAAGTCAAAAAAATTCAATTTTTACTTTAATTGACACAAGTTATGGACCTTCCCCCCTAGCTGCCTTGGGAATCCATCAGGAAGGCAAAACTGTTCTCCCACAACCTGTCTGAACTCCACTTCCAAACAAACCATTAAATGATACAAGATACTACTAGCTAGGTTAAAACTTGACAGGATAATTTGCAGAGCACGAGAACATTCTTGAGATAAGAAATAAAATAAAAAAAAAAAAAAGATTCACTGCAAGTAAAGTAACTTATATGCTTTGCACTTAATACATGTAACCTTAGAATCACAGGCACATTAATATGCAAGCAATAGGGCTTGCAAAATGTCTGAGGTCTTAAACATCTTGCAGCATTTCTGAGGCCTCACTAGGGACATATACCCTTGGTATCAAGGTTATGAACATACTGCTAATAGAACAAAACAGGATTATCTTGCTCATTCTCTTCCCACCAGACAAATATACACACAGGCATACATGTAATCCTTGCAAAACTGTTTAGCTCCTGTACCAGCTAATTTAACTTCCCCTAAATCTTAAACATTACCTAAGCAAAGAAACCAACAGATTTGCCTGGCATTGTTGTGTTCATCTCTACATTGCTAAAATAAGTTTTTATATTCCTAAACCAGAAGAAAAATATGAATATTATTCTTCCAAATTCAGATCCATTAGTATTTTATCATGAAGATAAATACTGAATCCTCTAACAGTCCAAAAGTGCTTCAAGTAATTCAGTTTTGAAGAAGGTCTTAATAATATACGTAGGAGCATTTTACCTGTAGTAGCAGTAATATTGATTTCACACCATTAAGGTTTGCAGCATTTTTAAAACCCATTACCTTCCTGCATATTAGCTCTCACCAGCAGAAAGGACACCACTTTCGCTGTTAACTTCTGGCAGACATCAACACAAAAAGGTAATTCTACCTTGCTAGAGTGTCTGCCTGACTGCTTGAGAATGACAATCAATAAGCAAAATCACTTTCCTGCAGTTATCATAAAACAAGATGTGTTACAAATTCAAATATAGAAGTTGTATGTCTGTATTTGTAATATTAATGAATCTTAAGATACTTACTCATACATTTACTAACATATACTTCACGAATATCAGTAGATATACTAATCCACTACTTTTTATCCTTTATAAAGTAACAGTGGCTGGATGACACCAGAATAGATTTACAACATTGACGGCCAGTGCGTACAGCAGGTCATCACAGACACTACTGAATCATAAAAGAAAGACCTGTCAAGTTTCAGATGAAGCTGGCACTTGATGATGATAAATTATTTACTAAGTGCTCTTGTTGAACCATTAGGGAAATCCTTTCTTCTTCTCTCACCATCCATTCAACTCAAGAGAACACTACGTGCTTATTTTAAAACAACACATAGCAAAAGAAGGCACGTTTTCAGAACAACAAACAGTAATGGAAGTCAATATGAGGATACCAGCTAGAGACAATCCTGTGTTACAAATCTGAAAGCGCTGGGATTTTCATCAGCAATATCAAAATTGTTCAGAACAATGTATCTTGTGAAAGGTTATGATGAGGTTAGCAAGGGGACTGGATGGATGTAAAAGTATTGAGAATGGATATGTAAAAAAAAAAAAAAAATTCTGAGGCACTGCTGCACCTCTGGTATCAATGTTTTTTCCTCTGAACTCTTCGGATTTCCTAGGGATGCCAGAAGAATTAGTACTCAGACAAAATCAGAAGATGGTTAGGCCAGAAATTATTTGGGAATAGTCAGCATTGCTTTCTTACACTTTAGAATTTTGTGCCCTGTCTACCCATTCTTCAAGAACAGTCATCTTCTGTCCTACCAGCTTGCTACTGAAGTCTGAGCTGTCGTGCTGGCTTTGGCTGGGGTACAGCTAATTTTCTTCACAGTAGCTAGGATGAGGCCATGTTTTGGATTTGTGCTGGAAACAGTGTTCATAACACGGGAATGTTTTACTGACTGCTGAGCAGTGCTTACACAGTCAA
Source organism: Ardeotis arabs (assembly GCA_011801015.1). NCBI lineage: Eukaryota > Metazoa > Chordata > Aves > Otidiformes > Otididae > Ardeotis > Ardeotis arabs. The sequence goes on along the minus strand of JAAGAY010147083.1, from coordinate 3,626 downwards.
GACCTTTTCTGCTTCTCACTCCATCCCACCAGTGAGTAGGGTGGGCGTGCACCTGAAGTTGGGAGGGGACACAGCTGGGAGAGCTGACCCCAGCTGACCAAAGGGATATTCCATACCATATGGCATCATGTTCAGCATAGAAAGCTGGGGGAAGAAAGGAAGCAGGTACACATTCAGAGTGATGGCGTTTGTCATCCCAAGTAACCGTTACATATGATGGAGCCCTGCTTTCCTGGAGATGGCTGAACACCTGCCTGTCCATGCGAAGTGGTGAACAAATTCCTCGTTTTGCTTTGCTTGCAGATGCAGCTTTTGCACTACCCATTAAACTGTCTTTATCTCAACCCAGGAGTTTTCTCACTTTTACTCTTCTGATTCTCCCTCCCATCCCACCGAGGGGGAGTGAGGAAGCAGCTGTGTGGTACTTTGTTGCTGGCTGGGGTTAAAACACAACAGCTGTGCATGCAGTTACCAAAAGATTTCAGAATCCCCAAGAAATACAGTTCCACTATCAGTTTGTCTGGGTACACAGCTGAAACTCAAACAATTCAACTGCGAAGCAACACGGTTTTAGGTTCACAAAACATTCCTAGCAGTAACTATGGACCTCAGAGAATTTTGGACATGCTCAACTCAAACCCCTTATCAAAAGTTCGTATTAGCAGAAATATTTAATCAAAAAGTTACATAGGATTTGCCCAAATGCAGAAGATGATTTTGAAAGTGAATTAGTAATTTGTTATTCTTCAAAGGCAAAAAAACCCCAATTTTAAATAGGCTACAAATTTCCCTCACTATAGTAAAACTAACACACCTCAAAATCACAACAGTAAACTTTTAAGCTACTCTCAGAGAGGATATACTCTAATCCATTAAATACTGGAATATCTTGAAAGCAAACAAGTATATAGCAAACAGTATCCATTAGTGCATTAATACTAAATGAACCCACTATATTGTTTCCATCTAATAATATAATTGTTGATAATAGGGTGCTTAAAAATCAATACTTTTTAAATGTCAACAGAAAAAAACCAATATACATAATCTTTCACAATAATTCAAATTTTAAAAATAGATCAGTGATTCCATACATTCTGTTTATAGATTTCTAGGCATTCCATTCTTAAATTAGACAAGACAAGCATACAGTTTCACCTACAAACTTCCCAAGTGAAAAAAAAAACAAACCAAAACAAAAAAACCATGAAAACCAAAACACATACAAATGAAAAAAACCACAGAGGCTACTTCAGCTGGGGCAAATTGTTATTCCACCACTTAAGTCACTGAACCTATGGAAATTTACACTGGTATAAGATTTGTCTCTGAACAATCGCATGCCTGTAATATCTATATGCAGGTGGTAGTTTGATGTCTAAGCATTAAAACATACATATTATTTACACTATGTTTTAACAAATACTCCAATTGAATCTAAAAGATACAGCTTGAGGAGTAAGCTTTCGGCATTAAAAAACACATTAACTCTATTCCAAACTCTGAAGATAGGTAAAAAAGGTATTTTAACATGTACTTGTTGACATTGCAGGTGGAGAATGGATTGAGAGCAGCGCTGAGGAGGACTTGCGGGTATTGGTGGATGAGAAGCTCAACATGAGCTGACAACGCACCCTTGCAGCGCAGAAAGCCAAACGCATCCCGGGCTGCATCAAAAGGAGCATGGTCAGCAGGTCAAAGGAGGTGATTCTCCCCCTCTACTTTGCCCTGGTGAGACCCCACCTGGAGTACTGTGTCCAGTTCTGGAGCCCCCAGCATAAGAAAGACATGGACCTGTTGGAGCAAGTCCAGAGGAGGCCCACGAAGATGATAAGAGGGCTGAAGCACCTCTCCTGTAAGGACAGGCTGAGAGAGTTGGGGCTGTTCAGCCTGGAGAAGAGAAGGCTCCAGGGAGACTTTATAGCAGCCTTCCAATACCTAAAGGGGACCTACAGGAAAGACAGAGAGAAACTCTTCAGCAGGGCCTGTTGTGACAGGACGAGGGGTAATGGTTTTAAAATAGAGGGAGGTAGACTCAGGTTAGATATTAGGAAAAATTTTTTTATACTGAGGGTGGTGGAACACTGGAACAGGTTGCCCAGAGAGGTGGTGGATGCCCCATCCCTGGAAACATTCAAGGCCAGGTTGGACGGGGCTCTGAGCAACCTGATCTGGTTTGGAGATGTCCCTGCTCCTTGCAGGGGGGTTGGACTAGACAGCCTTTAAAGGTCCCTTCCAACCCTAACCATTCTATGATTCTATTCTAATAATAATAATCACCATTCTTTATACAGTAAACTGAAGTGAGACCTTAGAAAACTTTAGTCCCTTAAAAATACACTTAGAAAAATAAATATGTATGTACATCAACCCATTATTAACAACCTCTTTAAAAGATCCAAAGTTTAGAAACCAATTTTACACGTATAACAAGTTACATACAGAACAATTTTTCCCATTAGATTTCAGCATGCTGTAAGATTCTATGTAGAAGACATTTTCAGATACTTGCTGAGGGACTGCTATCTCGTTTGGAATGCCAGAATTCACAGTACGAGTGCACTTTTCACCCTAACATCCACTGAGACTTGGCAGTACCATGTAACAGTGACAATCTTATCTTAAATAGACAGTTCTAGAAAACAACAGTTACTGATCACCTACTAATGAAATGTCTGTCTTGCTCTATTCTGCTGTAGGTACAGCATATGAACCTTGGAAAACATCTTCCAGCGTAATGCATCAGCCCATACTGCAGCACTCATCCAAGTGACTTAAGTTGTTCAAAGAAATTAAAAAACACAGTAAGAACTGTTATTTTTAAAATTCAGTTATAAACAGAGCTCTTTATTAAAGGAACAGAAGTAGCATGCATACATACAAGAAGTTCTTTGTTTTCATCCATTATCTCAATAGGAAAAAAACCCTGTTATTTCTGGTTCTTACTCTAAACAGAAGGATAATCCTCAGAGAAAAAGTATGTTCTCTCACAAGCTCAGGAGTTACAGGAGCTCAGGCCTTACGGAGAACCTGATCCAAAGTCTTCTAACTGTGGATGAATGCTTCTGTAGGCTTCAATGACATGTCTATCATGTCAGCCCATAATTAATATCACCTTCTATGAAAAAGACTTAGGTTACTAGACATGCTTAAGTATAAAAATAAAAGCTCGCTTGCAGCAAAGGGATTACTTGCTTCCACTTTCTCAGAGGTCAAAGACATTTTCAGCTTTAACAAGGTACTCTGATTATCCAGTTAACTAAATGCATAGCAGATTTTTTTTTTTTTAATAATTAACATACCTGAAGCTTGATATGATTTCTAGCATCTAATTTACACGGTAAGATGTTTGTGTTTTGAATTTCTGAATTGCTTCTGCGCAAGAGGTAGACTTTGATAAGTTTTTAATTAAACTGATAATATCACTTTAAAAGCTAAAACACCTAGAGTATAAAGGACAAGAGTAATAACAGATTTTATAAGGCTTAGCAGCTTTATAAAGCTTGCTTGCTTTGTAGAAGAAACCGCTTTTGTGAAAATGTGTATTTGCCATCTGATTGCTTCTGAAGAACATTTTAAAAAGGTTAGACACCTCTGGCTTTAAGAAGTATTGTGTATTACCATTC